>JAUZSV010083028.1:0-14417 GCA_034780495.1 Parotocinclus cesarpintoi
GTGTGTGTGTGTGTGTGTGTGTGTGTGTGTGTGTGTGTGTGTGTGTGTGTGTGTGTGTGTGTGTGTGTGTTTTCTGTACTGCATACACTTGATTTTTTTGAGTGGCACATTTATGACGCCCCCCGTTAAACCGCCAGTCAACCTGACATTGTGAAAAAAAGAATGGGGGAAGGAACTGGGACCAAAAAGCAGAGCGTATGAAAGAGGGAATGAAAAAGACTGAGGTGCAGAAACAGAGTTTTGGGGAAAGATGCAGAGTGAAAAAAAACTTGAAAGAAACAATAAAGGGGTGGGAGACTGGGAATCCGGAGCACACTTGGCCTGCACTGAATCACGCTGGGGTTATGTGTAAACAAGTCAGAGTCGAAATCACAGACGCAGCAAGTTCAGACCGAGAACAATTCCCAGGTTGACTCACGTATGAGCAAAACCCCTAACAGAAGGTAAGACCTACTGTCTTGTCTGGCGCATTACATCATCGCTGTTCCGATCGAACATGGTTTTAGTCTCAGGACTGTCGATTGATCCGTTTTACCCCCAAAATCTGTTAATTTATTAATTATGAAATAGTTATTAATTAGTTAATTATCAATTAATTTTACATTTAAGTAAGAATACATTTTAGAATCATTGTTGTTTCCTATAGGTAAGAGAAGGCTTTTCAATTCAAACACTCTTACATGTATGGGAGGATTAATAATTGCTGTGTGTGAGACTGATTGGATTGCTTACAGAACCTGGACGGTTGTTTGACAGAATAGATTAAGCACTTATACAAAATTTACCTAACAGGCTCGTATCATTACAAATGAACAGTTTTGGTTTGTTTTTTTTCGGCTTCTGGGACGGCTATATCCGCGGTGTACAAGAGTTAGCAACGGACGTTTCCTTCAATTCAAACTGCATTCATGTGACAAACGCTCAGGATAAATAAACACAGCTAAACGATGAACCCATTCCTTCTTGTACACGTTCCATTCTATAGCATTCTTAACAATCCACAGCCTCTAAAATGATCCTAAAAGTGACACAGGGCACTACTGAAAATGGCTTGTTTAAGTTTTATTTATTGAAATAACACACAAGGTTCTGTGAGGCGACCAGTCAGTGCACGAATAGGGTATCGATAAAAAAACTTTTTAAAAATCAGGGTTATTGATATTATTTTTATAAGCAAGAAGGTCCGGGTTCAATCCCAGAGTGGACCGGTCTGGGTCTTTTCTGTGTGGAGTCTGCATGTCCTCCCCGTGTCTGCGTGGGTTTACTCTAGGTGCTCTGGTTTCCTCCCACAATCGAAAAAGAAATGCGTGTTAGGTTAACTGGTGTCTCTAAAGTGGCCCCAAGATGGACTACGGTTGTTCCTGCCCTTGCGCCCACAGTAGGCGGGTTGGCGGCGCCTGGCCCGCGACCTCATGTGGATAAAGCGGAATATAATGGATCGATGGATTGGGATTTTCTACATTCAAATTCACGAGTATGATTTTTTGCAAATTTTACTGCAGTGGGATCTTGGTGACTTCAAAGAATCTAACCTGTGCACTTTTGCTTTCTTTAATTTCCCTTCTCTTATAGTGACACAGTTCTATTATCTTTTTTGCATAGTCAACCTGAAAAAAGAAGAAGACATGAGTGGGGGTTAGTGCAGGAAGCTAGTTTATGGTTTTTCCTGGGCATGAACAGACTAGAACGCATTTAGATAAATAAGAAAACGGCTACATATGGTCGGCCTTATCATTGATACTGTGCCGGTTCTTATGTTCCACAGTTTATAGTCAGCGTGTTGCTTGTCTCATAAGCTCTTGTGCTCTGCTACGAGCAGTTCTTCATCCCTAAAAATCACTCATTACGCCCAGCTCTCAAACGTGGCTCATGTTTGATTTTTTAGCATTTTGAAATGACTTCTGAAGGACTTTCCCACATGGAACATAAGAAAACATAAAATAACCGTTTCCTACATTTCAATCAAGGCAGATTAAGATTAAGATTAACAAGGCATAGTCAAACAGCTCCTGTAGGTAGTACAGTCAGGGGGATACCCTCGCTACTTCTCTCCTCTTTCACACATATTATTTGAACTATTATAGCGAGGAAGCATGTGCTTTAAACTCTATAGATATGTCTGACACTCTCCCAGCTCAGTGTGAACAGTAACATTCCTCTTGTTCTATAGTGCTCTGCGTTCCCCACAGCGCCGAGATGCCGTGCAGTACTGTAGGCTGCGGGGGGTCTGGCGGCCTTTCTAATGATTAATTTGGTGAAGTTAAAAACAGGAATGGCAGGGGGTAGATTGGATTTTGGCCTTTGGGTTTGATTCAAAGAATTTGGGCCTGAGATTATAGCAAATCCCAGAATCCCTCAGGATCGCCTTACAGCTCTCCCTAATTCCCTCTGTGGGCCGAGTATTGACCGGAGAGACACACAGGGCTTTCATCTGAGTTAAGACTGTTGCTCAATTGGCTCATCTTTTCTCTCATGTTAAAAAGAGCTAAAAGAGCTTATCCGTTTCACCTTCTGTCACTTCACGCTTTCGCTCCTGTGTTTCCACGCGAATAGAAAAATAAGCGGAAACTAACGATCGGCACGAGCGGCCGGCTAATCGGGTACTCAGTATCAGCATTTAATGAGTAGGACCAAAATAAGACCAAAAAATTTGCAACTGAATCTTAGGTTGAAACACGAGGTAATATGTTAAGTTAAGTCTGTGTGAATGTGTACAGGGTTGTTGCCTGATTGATATGGTTTGTATGGCTTGCTTTAAAAACATAAAACTGCCAGCTTAGTTTTAAGAGTAACACAAAATGAGCACGAAAGCAAAGACCATATGTCCATATAAATACATGAACTTTTCAGTCATATCAACTTTTTTTAACCATTGAATCTAAAAAGTCGCCTTAGTCACTCCTAAATAAGTGCTGACTAGGAACTAATTTCGCCCGCTCGTCAAACTGTTTGAATACGAATGAATCCACGAGTCATCAAGTACTCGACTGAAAGACCCATTGACTAACAGGAGTACAAAATCTCACCCTGCACCCTGTGCTTTCTGTGCTCCATTTGGGAGGAGGCACCCTAGGTGGGCACATTTTGTCCTCCCTGGACACACAGCACTTCCAGGCAGCATTTGTGCTCTGGAGATAAAAGTCTGTCCCTGAATGCAGCGCTGAGAGAACAGCTGTCTTCTAAAAGTCCTTATTATTGGGCACGTGTGATGGCCGAGTCCTTCCTGGAAAAGGCGAGCAGTAATTACGTTCGCCCAATGAGAGCTTGAAAAACATGGCGGTGCGTTGTCTCTCCGAACGAAGTGGTATGTCCTCGTGCAGCACGCTTACGGCCTCTTAAAGCGTGACACGGGCCGATATTTGTTGCAAGATGAAAATATAATAACTACACTGCTTGTAATTTACGGCGCCCTTTTCTGAGCAAAGGATCCATCTGCTAATTACGAGAGCAGATCGGTCAATACATCATTAATTTGAGTTTATGTGCGTGTCTGTCAGTCAGCGCGAGTGGGTAATTGATTATGGATAACGATGAGCAGGTGTGTCCCGAGGAGCGGAACTAATCCCAACCATCGATCGCCGGGAACTGTGAAGAATCCAAGTGCACACCTGGAAGGTCATGTATATACCAATCAATCTGAATTCATTTCTAGCGCAGACTCTTCATTCCTGATTAGAATGTTTTAGTGAAAAAAGAAAAGCCGAAATGCTCTCATATTTATTACCTGTTATTACTTAGTATTATTGTAGCTGATTATTATTTATTTTTAGCATAATTACTATTACATGCACGCTTGGTTTTCAGCCTGAGATTTCATCCCCTGCCAACGACAACCATATAATCGCTCGGCATGTTTGGATAATGAATCATATCTGTCGCTAGAATTTGTGTATTTGGGTGTAAATACGACTTAAGAATAACTTAAGAGCAAACAATGCGGCGAAGGAAATGGCCTTGGAGTTCTCAGAAGTCAAAGACGTACACAATGGATGTAAAACTTGCGTGCCGTGACCTCTTAATTCCCAGTGCAATATGGGATTGGGAGGTTATTGTGGATACACTGATAACCCCAGAAACAGGGAACAAAAAACAGGAATTACAGGAATTAAACACTAGAAATTATTAATAAAAATAATCAAATAATAATAAAAATCTCATCTACTTTATTTGTTTTTGGTATATCCCGATATTATATCACTATTTTATTGAAATTCCATTTTTATTGGAAAATATTGTGATAGAAATTTCAGCTTGTATCGCCTAGCTCAATTCCTACAAGTTTGGTTTTGTTTTTGGATGGTTCAATACAGTTCTCATCACGGACTGCACTGATCTAATCATAACACAAACACATTATCAGAGCTCCGAGTTCCTTTAAGTAACTAAGCTTTCTGTTACTGGGATAAATGTAATGTATCCATAAATGGTCGGTCATCATGGCACTGTGCCTTAAGGCCACGTCTAACAAAAGGCCAGCGCATGCTTAATGGTAGTGAATAGAAAATCTTTGTGTGGTTCTATTGGCAGTCACTTACAATAAAAGTTACAAAAACACTCTAGAAACTACACCCTGAACTCCTATATTCCTGCTTTGTCTACTTTTTCTTTTAGCCCTTTTCTACCTCTGTGCAAACAGAATTCAGAAATGCAAATCGACCAAGTTAATCCGTTACTCATCAATGGCCTTTTGTATTCGCATTAACTTCAAAGTAAGAAGAGACAAGAAAAAACACTCGACCTTACGGCAATCAAGACAGAATTACAAATGACTCCTCTTATGTCTGTTACCTGTCACTATCCATTCCTGAACGTGAAAATCATTTTCAATGTACAAGAACACCTCTAATAGACAGTGAGCACTCTGAGTCTGAAAACAGTAATCACTCTATTAGGTTAGACGCCGTACATACTGTAAGCCGCGGGGCCAAGAAATTGCCAAAGCTCAGAAAACGTGAATCAGCAAAGCCCACTTTTAAAATGAACACGGCATAGTAAAATCGGTCGGCTGGCTTTCTGACTTAATTGCCTGTCCTTGGATGGGAATTGTTTATAGTGAAACACGAGAGCAACTACAAAACTAAGAACAGAAGAAAGAAATGCTGAGCTGGAGATCAAAATCAATGGCAAATGACTCCAAATCAATAGCGCTTTACTGCTGATAAATCATTCAGGCCCGGCAAAAGAACAAAGATGACCTGTGAGGGAAGATTAAAGAAAACTGCAGGTACTGTTGCGTGAAACGGGGTCGGTGCTAATGATAAACCGCCACATATAGCGTTAGCCTGTAGTGCGGATTAATGGTGAGTAGTGAGAAAAATGTCTACTATCAGATGACTAGTTGGCGGTAATTGCTCGAGCCATTTCTAATGGCCTTAAAAACTTTTATCTCATCTTAACAGCCTGATTCTGTTGAATAATCAATATGGCATGTTATTTCTGCTTTATCAGTATGATCCCAATCACGGTGGGACTGTTACAGGCGTAACCTCAAGACTCCACATTTCTTTACAGCTTAATAAGCAGCTTACTTACACAAGGTCTGCCTTACTTGGAAAACTTAATACAGTTCAGATGTTCCATTTTCTCTTCTGAAACATGACCGCATTTCCCACTTTTCCCCCGCAGCCATCGGTTTCAACGGCCCAATAGGTGGTGAGTGGACAGGAAAACACGGTACAGAAGAAAATTCCAGCTCTTGTCAGAGCCCATCACGGCGTGGTAGACCAACACATGTGTTTCATTTACGTACACCTACATAGAGCAGCATGAGTGAGCAGCCTGGTAAAGTGGTTTCATAAGTGTATACGAACACACGCAATTTTCAATCTCTCTACACACGGATCAAAATGCAATGGATGCAGGACTGTGATCACACTTGCCAGTTTTGTGTTGACAGTTTTACCGGCTAAGCTGACTTTTACGAAATAAGATCACGGAAAAGCAAACGTGAATCATACCTGGGGGCCTAGAAATAATAATAAAAAAAAAACAGCAGCAGCACACATCATGTGGTGTGGTAACTAATCACTGCCATTACACAGAAAACTGTCTCAAACAATGTCGCCTGGAGTCTTAAAACACACACACACACACACCTGTCTGTCTTACCATCATTATGGGGACCTTCCCCCTGATATAATAACTGATGCTACATCTAACGTTTTCCTTCACCTCCGTCACCTAAAGCAAACACTTTTTGTAAGCAATGTGTGTTTGGTTCTTCAAAACAAAGTTTCTCTTTAAAGCAGTTTACCCGGGATTAACTAAAGGTCCTCACAACGTCAAAAACGTCCGATATTTCTATCCTTATGAGGACATTCGGTCCCCGTAATGTAAAATAAGCATTATCGCGCGTGCATCAAACACAGTACGACCTGTATCAGAAACCAAACCAATCAGCCAGTCTGAGATTTCTAAATGGTGTCAGTAAGGCATACAATTATATTTTCAGCAAACACGTTATGGCTTTCTTTTGTAACAATTCACGGGATTGTGATCATGAGCCCAATTTTAGTCATCATCAGCACAACCTGTACTGGATGACGCCAGACAGAAGCAAACAGGTAGCTGAGTGGAGCAGCTGCAGACTTAATGGAGGTGTATGATCTAAGCACAATATTAATTAATAAAGCCGCCTGAGCTGTGTAATGGTAATTAATGGGACGCGCGTGTGTGTGTGTGTGTGTGTGTGTGTGTAGGCTACCTTCGTCGGCCCGTGTTGTGAGCACGATGATCCACAGAACAGCTACACTCCTCCACGCCAGCCGCATCACGGTCCGAGAAATCCCCATTGTAAACGAGAACTTGCTCAAATTAAGCGAGTAATTAAAGAGGGATGCTGGAGTCCTGTCAACTGGATGTTCGGCCCATGGAGAGTTTTAATGGCAGGTAGGAGCCAGAGGTCCTATTAAAAGGCTTGCACGAAGGGCCAAAAACTTTTCGCGTTACGCAATTCAGTCACACGCGTGTTCTTACACGCAGTTCATCCCAACGTCCAAAAAAAAAAAAAAAAGGGATTAATCAACTCTAACGAACGCTCCCACGGTTAGACCGGTATCTAACGAGGGAAAGCAAAAAACGCAGCGTTTCCTCCTAAAAGGGATCCGCGTTCGGTGACTTCTGGGTCTGATTAGTGATATTTCACGCAAAAAAAAAAAAAAAAAAAATCACCACTGGATCATAATAACACCGTGCACTCGTGCGTGGACGTGCGGTTTTAAGATTTATCCGTTTTACATTCGCAGCGAATCCGGATCCAAGCTCCTTGTGTACGGGTCCGAAAATGCCCCAAGAAATCCACCCAAAAATCCAGCTCGCGCACGATGGAAGCGGTGAATCCCAGGCTTTTCAGAATCAATGCGCTGCTTTTGCGAGTTTGCTCGAACAGCTCGTAAACGCATCAAAAAAAAATACAGCGCGCGTTAATATGGAAGAAATCTCCGTAATTTAAGCGCGCGCGCACACTCGCCTGCGTCTGTTCTCCGCTCTGCACGGTGTGGCTTCAACTGTGGTCGATCTGGATAAAATAAGCACCACCCCATTCGTCTTGAAACCACGCCCGTCTTGGCATTCCATACCCCAAGCCAACCTGTCAATCTAAACGACGAGCACCGCCCCTTATAAAACAGCCACTGTTTTATGTCTTTTCCCTCATAAGCTAATAAGACGGACGGGTTATTTCCAGTGTTAACGCGCTTTAATGCGCTACTGTTTGCATAAAGCCTCGTTTATTTGAAATAAAACCTCTAAAAGCATTTCTTGTTTGTCAAATTGGGGCTTATCACGTTCTGCGACCGGGAGACTACATGTTAAAAGAGACGCTAGAGATTAAAACATGAGCAAATATTTGAATTTCCCACCACCGTATCACTAAACTTTCCTCCATTCAGGGTGATTCAGCTACGTTTTTTATAATATCACATCTTTCATGGTTATTCACTAGCTTATTTTTTCTCATCTACCTCAAATGCTAGTATTATCTATTATTCTGAGCAGTCCACGGTCAGACCCAAGTATAGAAAAACAACCTTCAAACCGTAGGCTAGCATAATGGTTACCTCGGGCTAAATCAGACAATGAATAAAACTCAAATCTCTTGACAAGGCTAAATTTGGCTTTTTATGGTTTCTCATAAATTTAAGTCAGCCATATCATTTTCACTTACACTTAAGACAGCTGCAAAGCTGTACAAAAAACATTAGCCAACATTACCGATACCTGAGGTGAAACCAGACCGTTGCTCCTTTAAGTTTCGGAGTCTGAAGACCTTTATGCAAGTTGTGGATTTGGTGCTAGACTGTGGCTTCGGGAGGCTACGAGCTCTTCTCATGCTAATGCGGCCACTTGTCTCCTTGTTGTAAACCATCAGTAGTAGCTAGAGGAAAAAAAGAAAGGTGGATAGTGGAGCTACTGTTGAAAGACAGCGGCTAGGAGATAAATGTGCCTTGCCAGGACATGTTAGATTTGACACGTGGGGTACAAGTGATAGTGTTAAACCTAACTGGGTCAGATGGGCTGGAAGTGTGAGAGTGATACTAAGTAGAGTAATTCACAGTGATCCAAGTACTTTGTACAGTAGAGCTGTTGTGTCCAAGTCTGGTCTCAGTCTCGAGACTATTAACGAGCAGTCTCGACCTCACTTGGATTGGACTTGCGTTGGTCTCGAGATAAGGCAGGCTCAGAAATTGATGTCAAGACCACCCTGGTCCGATGCTTGTGTCTAGGTTAACCTAAATGACTGAACTTTTTCTATTGGTATTAAATATCAACAATCAGAATGGTTATCGGGAAAACAAGTTACCTCCTTTCTCGTTCACTATCCAATCCATTAACATGTTGTATGTCATTGAGTAGTCTGACATTGAGATTTACTTTACCATATCTGCAAAATCTGGAATTATACTCTCAGTTATGTGAATTTCTATGCAGGACTTCAATAAAAAAAACAAAAACATTCAGCTGAATGTAAATTCTGTCGCATTTCAATAACAGAGGCATCTGGGAGAGGCGTCTAAAGTTAGACTAAGACTATAATCTAATAATTTATCATCATTTTAAGCAATATATTATTTAATGTTATATTTTACAAAGTATATGCTGAAAAATAATATTATTAATTAGTACATCTCATGTATAATGCAGGATCATTAATGTAATGTGAATTACAGACTAACTGACTTTTTTCTTTTTTTTTAACATAGTATGATGATCAAATTTCAATAGTCTCAGTGTTGACTTGGCTCTAACTGTCAACACTATTTAATCAGACTACAAGACTATTGTAAAGATCGCACACGGTGAGGGAAGATCTGGGTTAGGGGTCTCACACTCTGCCATAGGGTATTTTCAAGCCTACAATTGTTCGTTCTGACTTGTCAAATTCAAAAGACAAGTCATTATTCAGTACCTGATGTAGTGTAACACTAGTAACAGAAACAAGTCTGGACAGTGGTATGCAGGTCATGCAGATTCACTAGGTTTCCCCAAAACACTGTGCAAGTTCAGCAGCTATACCATCACTCAATGATCATTATTCAGCATATACAATCTCGGACCAATACTGAACATGGAACTCACAAGGGCTTGCTTTTTGACCAGCATACCAGCATCCAAAACAGAACATTTGCTGTTTTTGTATTCAGGGCATACAGCACATAAAAAGCGTTCTGTACTACAGTGGTGGGGCAGTGGTTAAGCATCTGGACTACTAATCGGACGGTTGCAAGTTCACATCCTGGTGCCGCTATACTTCCACTGTTGAGGCCTTTAACCTTGAGCTGCTCACCTCAATTGTAAGTCGCATTGAATAAGGGAATAAGGGCTGAAACAAACACTCCATTCTCTGTATAGACCAAGTGCCTACGTATCATCAGTTTATCATGGATGTGTCCCAAACTGTACAGCTGATGCACTGCGTAGGCCACATAAATAATCCCAGATATCTCACCAAACATCCCATTTTCTACATAAACCACAAACAGCAACGTCGTGCACACAGGGCACCACTGGTGTGGTCTTGCACTTATTTGAAAGATTGTGGTGGCCTAGTGGTTAGGGTACTGGACTATGGGTCAGAAGGTATCAGGTTCAAATCCCACCTTAGCCACAGTAAGGTCCCTTAACCCACAATTGCTGTATTAATTGTAAGTCACTCTGGATAAGATGGTGCTGATGGTGAAGAGGCACTTCCCAATACAGAGGTGAAACATCACCTCTTCAGAGGTGGGATATAACCAGAGTAGCTCAGCGATGGAGCAGTAGCTTCCAGTATTGAAACACCCTGGTTCGTATCCCTCCTCTGGTGTCCTGGGTGCATGCTGTTCTACCAGGTTAAAAATCCTAATAATTACATTTTTATAATATGTCAATTGCTATTTTGTTGAACCAGTGGTATATCTAATTTATTGTATAATAGTTTGGTTGTACAAATAACTCGGCATCATCACTGCAATGTTGACATGTTTGTTTTTTGTTCCTTTTGTATTTACTTCTCCACTCTAGGGCGTTCTGGTTAAGCGCATTTTAAATGTTTTAAATGTACTTTATGTCACATTAGCACCAGTGGATATATACACTAACACTGAGTGGTATGGTGGGGTATTTTGGAACCCAACTCCATGTGGCTCAGGAAACACCTAGCTGTTCCAGATACACTGCAACATAATAGATCTGTGAACTAAGGACTTTCTCTTGACTGTGATCCCAGAGCGATGGAGAACCAGGACAGTGGGAGCAGACAACGCAGAGGCAGTGCTCAGGTGGGCTTTCTTCCCTTGACTGATTTGGGACATGTCCCAGATGGAGGTTAGTGAAGCAGGTGGCATTTTGGGTGGGAAGCTTGGAAGATGATATTCTGTCATGGTGCCTCTCTGACAGACATGATAGAGAATGCTACAGGAGGCTGGAGTTGGTAGCTTGCCTGCTTGAGAATACTTTGCACGCAAGCACACGCACCGCACACACACAGAGAAACATGTTGTCTTTTGCTATAAAAGTTGGTAACCATATCCATTTTTACAGTTTCCCATGTCCCAAACCACACCATATGAACTATATAGGGCACTACTCTGTAATTATTCCAACTGTGAATTGGGAAACACATGTAAACATGTAAAATCCCACAACTCACTGTGGTGGTTCTTCCAAACAACGCATTCTACTCAGTACTACATACCCGTAGTGACTTTACAGTGAATTGGGTGTGTGGTTTGGGACATGTCTCTGGTGGATTGTATGATGATGATGATGGTGTGATCAGAAGTAATAGTACCCATTGAAATTGTTGGTCGGTGTGTGAAGTACTAATACCAGCTGGTCTCTCGGAATTCAAAAAAATTTGTGGGGGTGTATGTGGCATTTGATCAAAGTCTTTTTCACACAACACAGCCTTGGTAAACCATATGTTTTGGGGACTTTCTGTTGACATAATATTTACAGTAGCTTTATAAATGCATAACCTTAA
The DNA here is from genome assembly GCA_034780495.1 of Parotocinclus cesarpintoi. Lineage (NCBI taxonomy): Eukaryota > Metazoa > Chordata > Actinopteri > Siluriformes > Loricariidae > Parotocinclus > Parotocinclus cesarpintoi. Next base: position 11,462 of record JAUZSV010083028.1, read on the forward strand.
CATTATCATCATCAACCTGTGGAGACATTTGATTCTCACAATGATATATAAATGTCGCCCACACACACACACACCATGTCTCACTATCTTTGTGGGGACCACCCACTGACACAGTGATTACTGTAGCTAATTAATACTACGCCTACCAATCTGAATTTGAAGGAAATCTTTTGACTCTTGGTTTTTCTAAACAAAGCTGCTGTTTCTGTAAAAAAAAGTCCCCACAATGTAATATAAAGTGGTCACACAAAACACACACAAACACTCAGGACAATACAAATGGCATGCTGTAGGCTTTCACTTTGACCTTCCCCCACCTCTCTCTCTCTCTTTCTATCTCACTCACTCACTCACTGACACACACACACACAAACACACACACACACACAAACACACACACACACACACACACCTCGCTGTGCTGTACCATTGAACTCATCCATTTTCACACACACCTCACACCTTGTTCTCTCAGGTCTTCACACAAGGTCTCTCTCCACTCGTTTTGTCGTTAGGCCTCCTTTCACACCTCTATACACACGTCCTCTCCTGAGAACACTCCTTAAGCCAGAGGAACACACCGAAACCTAAATGGTCATACAATGACCCCATTCTAGACAAAAAAACATAGTTGTATCTTGTAATGAGAGAACACGGCTGTATTATTATTAGAATTTGTAATCATTTAAGTGGCAAATTTCATTTTATTTAATTATCATAACTTTATTATACAATTTATTTAAAAATTATAATTGATGACCAAATCAACTGATAGCGTTGGTGTGAATTAGAAATATCATGAAGCAATAAACAACTTACAAAGCACAACCAAGTCTTACAAAACTGGATCAGAAAGCGCTGAAGTGAATGGTGTTAGAATTGGTTACATTTACATTTCCAGCATTTAGAAGACGCCCTTATCTAGAGCGACTTACAGTTAATACAATTGGACTGTCTTACAGTCCAAGCAATTGTGGGTTAAGGGTCTTGCTCAGGGACCCAACCGTGGAAGAGGTGGGATTTGAACCCTGAACCTTCTGGTCCAGAGTCCAGTACCTTAACCGTTAGGTTACTACAGTCCTGAATTGTCACTTATGGAATATTTCTTCCACAGGATGCAAGGTCAGCTAAGTAACTGTCCATCATCCAGCATCACCGTTTGGCTTTTCACAATTGCTGTACACAAGACTTGGATCACTTCTGGCCAGGACAATGTAAAGCACACCACTGCTGGTCTCTGGGGTGCTAGAAGCAGTTAGAAGAGTCAGAGTTATGTTTCCCTACACTGATCTCCAGCTGTCCAAACAGAAAGATAATGGCAAAGCTCCAGGTTTACATGACTACATTGAACCTGCCAATCATCCTACAGAACGATGAGATTTTATCTTCAAATTGTTATTTTATTATTATCATATATATTATTTAGTTAATTATTATTGGCATATCAATTGTTTATTTGGCAATGGCTGCCACGTTTAGTTTCAGGGTTGCCAGATCCTCAGACGCCTGGGTATCCGGACAGCAGTTGGCTGACTGAGCAGAGCAGAGCCAAGGGTATAACAATTTTGACATTCACTCTTAATACATTATTAAATAAATTATAGATATTTCTTAAAAAATAAGCTTTCTGATAATCATTTTGCTCATCTGTAGGTAGTTGTTTAAGGTAGGCTGTATGATGACACAGCCAACTTAACGAAGGGGTTTTTCAGAACTCAGGGAGCCTCGGTGCACTTGAGAAACGAATCCCGGAAATCTGAAACCACAACTAGGTTACCTATACTGTGCACCACCACGATCTGCCATACATACATTCCTGTTGTCTTTAAGAGGAAACTTCACACGTTCTTGAGATTCTTAAATGTCTTTTACACCTTCACCATTATATGTACTCTTGGTGTGATCTTTACAGGGTGACCACACCTAGAATGAGTAGTAACAATGGTGTATTATATATTATATGGATACTGAACTATAGACCAGAACTGTCATGGTTCAAATCCTGCCTCTGTATGGAGCAGAAGGTCCAGGTTTCAAATTCTGCCCCTGTATGGAGCAGAAGGTCCATAGTTAAAATCCTGCCACCTGTATGGACCCGAACTTCCATGTTTCAAATTCTGCCTCTGTATGGACCAGAAGGTCCAGGGTTCAAATCCTGCCTCTGTATGGACCAGAAGGTCCAGGGTTCAAATCCTGCCCCTGTATAGAGCAGAAGGTCCAGGGTTCAAATCCTGCCCCTGTCACTGTTGGGTCCTTCGTCGAAGCCCTTAATCCATGATTGTTTTAATTGTAAGACTGTAGCCTATAAGTTGCTTTGAGAAAGAGAGTCTGCTGAATTCTGTAAATGAAAATATCCGTCTCTAGACACTTTGTCTTAAGGTGGATCACCGTCTGACAATTGGTGTAATGCCTTTTTGCACCGATCTCTTTCTTTATATCTATCTGTCTCCTTAATTCATCCTTCTCCACCCTCCCACTGCCACCCTGGAGCCCTGTTACCTTTATTCACTGCTTTCTCTTTCATGTTCAGCTTCATTTTTTTTAAACCTATTGTGCTGCCAGTCTCCCTTATCCATGTCTGCATGTGAGTGTGTGCGTGCATGTGTGTGTTGTGTACATGTCTGGGAACAGGTCCAGTCTGAGGGCGAGCAGATTTAGTAGCACATACTCCCTCTGACCCATTTACACACATGCAGAGTGCTGCGTGTTTTTGGGCCAGAAATATAGCACCTTTCCACACACACACACACACACACACACACACACACACAAACACACACACACACACACACACACATACACCACACACACGTTTACAGACATATGCTCACACACCAGGTGCCGAGAAGCACAGAACATACATCACTGTGCTGTGTTTGGGTGTACACACACACACACACACACACACACACACACACACACACACACACACACACACACACACACACACACACAC
>JAUZSV010083244.1:0-14414 GCA_034780495.1 Parotocinclus cesarpintoi
AGCCCTGTGTTCTCTGAAGATGCCCCCATGAGGGTTCTTTATTTAAAAACACCTACCTGTACACAATGACCCTTGTATCAATTACACCTGCCACACAGGTGCAGTTTGTAGGTATAAGATTACTTACTGTAGCCTATTGATACTCATCTGATCCGATAGCAACAAAACACACCATCATCTCACTGCCATGTTAATGCCACTGCTGTTCTGAGAAGAGTTTACGATCATAAAAAAGCCATTTCATAACTGGTGGTTTTGTGGTGGTCACTCTAGACTAACTGGTGGAATGGGTGCTGACAGTGCACAGTGCCATATGGGATACAGTCATTGTTTGTATACCTACAAAGTGCACCTACAGTATGTGGTTGGGTGAACTGGTAAAATGGATATTAGGTGTGAAGACCAGGTAGATGTACCATTACCAGCCGTTTTACATGTGAGTGCTGCAATGATGCAATTAATTGTTTAGGGTTAGTAATGAGGTTGAAAAAAAAAATCGAAATAAATATTTAATTTCAAACAGGAGATTCCAACCTTTGCTTCTCAAAGACTATTAAATCTTGTACCAAATCCTTATTAAAATAATCTTCTGATATCAACTGTTTGAAATCACACAATTATTATTATGATTATTATTATTAGTAGTAGTAGTAATAGAAGTAGTATTTTTACCTCATTACTATGCCTAATCTACCCCTGTGCCAAGTTTGTTTGGAATGTTTTGCAGACCTGAACTGCAGTAATGGATGTTCATTAACAAATGAAATGATGTTAACCATCTTTATTTTATCATAAATATATATATATGCATGCATTTTCCATAGCGTAAAAAAGTACTTTTTCAGATTTATGGGTTTATGGTATAATTATATATATTTAGAATTTGTAATTCCCATATTTAGTGAACGGGAAGGTCTGTAAAATACAGGCATTGAACATTGGTGTGCTTAGTATTTAAAATATTATTATTTTATTTGTATTTGAGTATAGTATATAGAGTAAATAGTATATATGAGTAAATCGTATATAGTATTTTAAATAATATTAAATTAGTGTGGAGTGGTTTCAGATGTAAGGTTAGCAAACCAGTAAGGCACATTAATGCAATATCTGATGGCATCTAAGAATATACTGTACTTATGAATGGTGGCTGATTCTGCTGTAGTGATAAAGAGACAGCAGTTGGATTTACTGCTTACTGAAATACATCCTGCTGGTTAATCCATCTGTGTTATTTTTTATGAATATGTTTACTGTAATGTGGAATGCACTCAGCAGGACTGTAATAGTATTATGTTATCATTATTTACCTACTGTTATTTATCTAAAATATGTTATGCATTGTTTTTCTAATGCTGTAATAGCACAGAGCTACATTAAGCTGTACACTGGCTCAGCTGATGAAGTGACAAAATACCAGTCATTCAGTAAAGGTGCAACTTTGCAAGTCTTTTTATTTCAGACAGCTACACTCTTTGAAAAAGCCTGGGTCCCCTGGTAACTAGCTAAGAAATAGCAACGTGTGTAGTTTTTTGCAAATTAGGAATGAAAGACCTCATTTACACCAAATGCATTTGGTCTGATTTCTATATCTATAACTAATACGTAAATCAGATCACAACTCTGGAACACCCGTCTCCAGTGCTGTTCTGGAGCTCACATGAAATGAAAAGTCTCAATTTCTGCTGCAATATTGAGACAGTAGGGTCGGAGTGGTGTAATGGTATTAGGTATTTTCTTGGCACACTTTGGGCCACTTAACACCAACTGAGCATGGCTATCCTACCTATGCTACCCCATGTCAATCAATTTAAGATCACAACAACCAAAAGAATAATACACCATGTCACAAAGTTCAAATAATTTCATCCCAAACTGGTTGCTTGAACATGACAATGAGTTCACTGTACTCAAATGATCTCCACAGTCACCAGATCTCAATCCAAAAGAGCACTTTTAGGATGTGGTGGAATGGGAGATTCACATCATAGATGTGCAGCCGACAAATCTGCTAAAACTATGTATTGCTATTATGCCAATATGGCATTGTTGTTTTGTATGGTGTACCTAATAAAGTAGCTGATGAATGTGAAATGCATCTCTGTTACATTTACACACATTTTTTACAGATCACTATCCAGATACAATCATGGTAATTCTGATGACTAGTTCCTGTTTCCTAGCTAGTTATCGGAAGGCCTAGACTTTTACAAAGACTGTAGCTGTTTTTGACAGTCTGGAATAAAAAGACTGGCGAAGTTACACCTCTACTGAATGACTGGTATTTTGTCTGTATATATATGTGGGTACTTTCTACCCAAAATCAATGACTTTGGAAAGTACTGACCAACATTTACTATTTTGGCTGTGTTTCAAATCATGTTTCACTATAAAACAAACAACACCATTAGTGGAGATGTAGCTTAACACACTGAGTGTGGTTGCTGCCAAACTAGTGGATTTTTCTGAATTATTTTAAGCACTATTTGGGTCAGGGTAATAGAGCCTGCCAAAAACGTCAAATATCTAATTTTATAGCATTATTAAAAACATACACTGCTGATCTACTGGGATTTTTATGCAAGGCCATCTATGGTTTACAAAGAATGGTCCAGAAAAGAGAGTTTCCAGTGAACTGCAGTTCTCTAGCTGAAAATGTCTTGTTGATGCCAGATGTCAGAGGAGCATGGCCAGACTGGTTTGGGCTAAAAGAAAGGCAGCAGTAACTCAAATAAACACGCTTTACAACCAAAGTTTGCAGAAGACCTTCTCTGAATGCATAGAACGTCAAACATCTACCCTTGAAAAGTATTAAACGTATTAAAAAAAGCTGAAGCTATTTTGAAGCAAGCCAAGCCTCAGAAATCCCACTCATATCTACCTGTGACAAATGTGGCACACTTTCGATACTGCTGACAGCTGAAGCTTTTATCTGCTATGTTTGTCCACACACATTCTCTTTTAAATATCCCTGTCTGTGATATAAACTTAGACAGTTTTTGAACCTTGATCCGACTCCTGTCTGGTGTTCTGAAGCAATGTCCGAAGCACTTGATCTCACAGACCAACATGGCTAGCAGCTAGTGGACCTAAGTACAATACTAACTAAACGACGATTACTTAAATCAGAATGCTGCTTAAAAGTACTCGTCTGAATAATGATGGTCCCCCTCTCCCATCTCTTCATAGACTTATTACATTGAAATGTTTTATATATAATGTTAATGATGTTTATTACCCAAAAGAGAATGGGTTTCCCTTCTGAGTCTCAAGGTTTCTTCCTCTTAATTTCAGGGAGGTTTTTTTGCCACTGTCGTCATTGACTTGCTCATTAGGGACAAATAGAATTGAATAAGTTAATGTAACACAGTATCTTCTAACTTCTGTAAAGAATTAGTACTTAACAAGGATTACAAAACCATTCATTATATATATGTATGTATATGTATATGTGTATGTGTGTGTGTGTGTGTGTGTGTGTGTGTGTGTGTGTGTGTGTGTGTGTGTGTGTGTGTGTATACGCATATTGGACAAATTACACAAATCAATAATGAGGAGATATTTCAAAATGAATATTAAGAGAATCCCACAAGAATGATCCTGTCCATGCCCCATCACTGTCAGTGTGTTTTGGTAGGCTTGAGTGAGCATACACCCTACTGAACAGTCAATGTCTGATACTCTCATTCAGTTCAAGATGTTTCTGTTCACCCCTATAAATATATAACTTGATACTCAATCGCGATAATCGGGTTTGCATCTCATGATATGAAATGCTTCATATTTATTTTGAAATGTCCCCACATTTTTGTGATCAGTGTATAAAGACAAAAATGTGTATTATTATTTGCATTACATTTTACAGAAGCCCAGCTGTCTCATGGTCAGAGGGATGGACTACAGTCTCTAATCGTATAATCTACAAAGAGTTTTAATATAGTAAATGGAATTGATAAAAATGACAATGAGAGTAGAAACAAGTTGGTGTACCTAATATAGTGCCTGGTGATTGTATGCGCAGGTCTGTGTATTTAGTTAGATTTTAAAAGATTTTATAGTAACATAGGTGGGCATACATGCTTGTGAGTAGGATGCTGCGCTATAGATTTGATTCGTCAGTATTTATTTCATTAAATTATTTTAGAACGGAAAGATTTGGTAAGGAAGGTGTTAATCATTTACCTTCAGAATCCTGGAATTTCCCGTTTTAAAGAAATCCGCCTCTATTTATAGAATAAGCTTGACAGCTTGACACACATTGACGTCTCTGTTTGTGCCTTTTCGTCCAGTGTGTGTGTGTGTTCGCAGCTGCACGTCAAATACCTCACAGCTGGAGGGATGGTGTGCGAGGCTATAATCCTTGATCATGCCCGAGCACACATATGCACGCATGAATGCATGCGCACACTCCCCTAAACCCTTGGTACCATACCCTTAGTGTTTGTGTGTACATTGCGCTTCGCAGTGCTGTCATACTAGCAGCAACATGCTTCACTCTTCACGCATCTGTATCTCATCCCCTGAGTATTATTCATCTCGCCATCACAGAGCTTCAAGACTCGTCACATCCCACAACACATCCCATAGAAGCTTTACTATAATGTATATATTACACAGATTCAGTCAAAAGACACAGGACACCCTATTATTTCAGAAACATAAGGGGAAATTACATATCTGAATACCCCAGCATGTAATGGGTGAGGGGACCTATGTCCGGAACATGGGCGCCATCTTCAAAGTCACCATATAAGACCATTTTTTCCAATGGGAAGTATTTCTAATAGGTCACGTAGACCAAAATCATAGCAGACATCGATTGCTGAAATAAGATTTACAATATCTCTTGTGGTTCAAAAGTTATCAACACAGAAAGTTCAAAAGTTTTGTTACTCGTAACAGGTAACTGAAGAAGCAATTGATGATTCTGATGTCCGGGCCACACTGCTGCTGTATCATAGCCACAGACTTCAACAACTGACACTCAGAAAGATCAGCAATTTCACATAGCACTGTTGCATCCCTCATAGCCAAATTCAGAGAAACCAGGATTTTGGACAACAAGCCACGTAGTGGTCATCCAAAGACTACCACCGACAAAGAAACCTCAACAGTAATTTGAATAATAATAATAATTCAGTTTTCACATGCGGTGCCATTAGGGAGGCTTTGGAGATGGTAGCATTATACTTATGTTTTAAGCGCCATTTCTTATGCATTTACATATTGTTTGTACACAGTTCTTGTAAAGTTACTTTTTGTATTTACATTACAGTAGCCTAAAAAGACTATGTGACAATGATTACGTGTGGTCAACGCCCATTTATAAATTAAATAAATTAATAAATATATTATAAAAATATAATCAGTCACTTTAGAGTGACCGTATAAATGTGCTCAGGTACATCCAAACTCCTAGTGTTTTTGATTATGCCCAAATGAATAAAACCTCTAGTTCACTGAGGAATCCACTCTTATTAGTGCACAAAGAATTTACCATAATTGGTAAGATTCTTTTAAAAATGCCCCAGGATAAAGTTGTGGAAAGGCACAACTCAATGTACTACAGTATAGATATCAGAGGCTCTTAACTATCCTGAAGTATCATTCATGGCATCACTGTATAGTGTACGTGTATGGTACCAAAAGCTCATTTGCCTAAATTGTGCTGTCCTAGGCTGGCTGACCAAGCCAATAGGGTATTGATCAGGGATGCTACCAATAGTCAGTGACAGCTTTGCAGATCCTGCAAGTCTTTGTAGCTAAGATTGGCTGGTCTGTGCGTGGGACAACAAACTCACAAGCTTGACACAAAGCTGGCCTGTATGGCAGGGGGGCAAGAAAGAATCCTGTATAAGCTTCTGAGACCATGTGGCAAAAGGGTTTTTGGTGAGAAAATAGCAAATCCAAATGCTATAAATTATAAAAGCAGAGCACAACAGCTAAAACACACAATTAAGACACTTCTGTGACACCTGGTGCCGGCTTTATGTTTAGCATAAATGGAGCAACTGGTCAGAATTGAAGGGCAAGACTGGTCTACATTTACATTTATGTTATTTAGCAGACGCCCTTATCCAGAGCGACTTACAATTAATTATCAACAGTCTTACAAATCCAAGCAGTTGTGGGTTAAGGGCCTTGCTCAGGAGCCCAACTGTGGCAGAGGTGGGATATGAACCCTTGGCCTTGTGGTTTATAGTCCAGTTCCTTAACCACTGCGCTACCACAGTCCTGATCTAACTTGGTTGATGTGTTTTAGATATGCTTATGTAACTGTCCTATTGTAAGTAGTATTAATTTGTTTGTCCTCCTAGTACCTGTATATTCTCCCTTACCCATAGCTATATAAAGTGGTTTACATTGACTTGATAAGTCTCTGTTTCATCTCTCAAGTTTCATCTGACTGATCTTCCATGTTGTTTGTTTGGCAATGTGTTGTCCATCATACCATCCTCTTAAGTGTTACGGCTTTCCCTTTGAGTCTTAAGAGGCTATACCTGTATTTTCTAGAATTATTGTGAATTTGACATTAGGGATGCTATGTAGATGGTAGCGTTCCACTCCACTTATCCATAGTGCTTATCCAATAGCACTTGGGTAATTCAAATAACCTTTGAATTTACATTTACATAAAATAATTCACTATGTGAATGCGGTAATGTCCTGTCCATGTGCGTTTCGGTCAACGTCCTATTTCACAGAACATAATGCGGTCTTTAAATGGTGCAAACCTGTATTGTCATTATGTTAATTACTATTTTATAAGGTTTCACCCTTTTAAACTGAGCCTAGTTCTCCTTGTCCCAATTCTCACCGGCCGTTCAATATGCTTGTCCTCAGTAAGTCAGTCTATTATAACCAGCACACTTAAGGAACAGTGTCTGTGTAAAGAACTCTCATTAACACACACACAGAGTGCAGATTAAGATTTCTGACAGTTAATGCAATCATATAGCAATAAAAGCGCTTATTATATGGTGCGAGTAAAAATCTCTTTCCCTCACATCCTTTCTCTGTCGGAGTCATCCATATTCTAAAAGCCATGAGCACCCCCAACAGACACACACACACACACACACACACACACACACACACACACACACACACACACACACACACTTCTGGCGGTGCTCTAGCTGAGTTGCTATGGAAACAGTAGCAGACAGGTTCTCACGTCCCTTCCTTCAGATTCCTCCTGGCTCGTGGAGCATTTATATTCATGCACACACACACACAATCAGCCACACACCAACACATGCACAAGCATGCACATAAATATATAGCGTATACTCAAAACATATTCATTCCCACTAACAAATATGTGTGACTAGAAAAGTGCAAAGCAAAGCTGTTGTAATTCTGTCTTGCAATTATCACACTCATTTATCACATATCTGCATCACATACAACGATATTGATTTCTCGAGACGGTGGCATGGCTGGATCATGGTGGCGTACGATCCTGAGCCTTATCAGTATGCAGGAGAACAGCCGGTTACCAAGGTGTCATATTTGTCATAATTAATATCAAACATTGCAATCAGTGACTCATACATAAAATCAAAGGGATGCGGCGATTATCTTTGCTCTTACTATTTTTCGCTGCTTTATGCTTTTCTAGCACTGAGGTCCAACTGAGAATGAGCTGAAGGTTTATTTTTCACATTCGTCCTTTCACTTTCTCAAACTCATTTAGCAGGATAAGCATCAGCGGCGAAGAGGCTGCTTTCTCCCTTCCTTTTGAATGCAAGGAGTAGAATGGATATGGCGAATAATATTGCTTTCTCTCTCTCCCTCCCTTGTCGATGGCCGACTGTGAATACTAACCAGTCTCTCAGCACATACAATAAGCAACATATTGCTAGCTCAGAAATTAAGATGGACAGGGGCTTGGGGTGGTGGTGGAGGAACGGTTTAGGAAAAATCAGCCTGATTTTGGGCTGCAGGTTTAAATTTGATTCAACTCTACATTGTGCGTGCATGTGTGTATGTGTGCCTGTGTGTCACAGAATTGCATCAGCCATAGATTAAACCACACAGGCGCGCACGACGGATATGGAAACATCCAGTGGAAATCATAGCCACACAACACAGAACAAATAATACTTGTGTATGGCAAGTCATTTTAGACATGAAAAAGCCAGTCACTCATCCATTACTCCATATCACTCATAGTCACTCATCCATTAATCCATACATTTCTATTAATTGGCTTGTGAGTACAAATATGAAGTTGTATATAATAAGTACCAGTACATTAAAATATTTAGTTAAATAAGACCCTTTATTTTATTTTAATAGGGCTATAGTAATTGATAGTTATGGCTTATAATTAGGGATTTTAAAAATCAGTTTTAACACTGTAAATGCATTTTCAGTACTTGACCACGCAAATCCTATAAGTATACAGTAAAATACTCTGCACTCTGAATGAGGAAGTCAGCAGTGTGTAACGTAGGGAGTCACGTGGCGGGAGTGATGAGCGCTGGAAAATGGAGTTAGGAAAAGCAGTGATTGTGTCAATAAACATTTTTGTTTCGGATGTGGGGCGCATTCAAATTTGCATTTACGGCATTTTGCATACACCCTTATCCAGAGTGACTTACAACTTGTACAGTGTTACAATTCAAGCACTGGTGGGTTAAGGTAATGTGGTAGCTTAGCGGTTTAGGTACTGGCCTCTGGACCAAAAGGTTCATGGTTCAAATCCTACCTCTGCGGCGCTACCACAGTTGGGCCCTTGAGCAAGGCCCTTAACCCACAATTGCTTGGATTGTATAAGTTGTAAGTCGCTCTGGATAATAATGCTGTAAATGTTAAGGGCCTTGATTAAGGACCCAACTGTGGCAGCTTGGCAGAGGTGGGATTTGAATCCTGGACCATCAGGTCCACAGTCCAGAACTTTAACTCCTAGGCTACTGGTGGGGTACCCACTGCATTATGTATTAAACTCTTAGATTTATTATTAAAATTATTAACCATCTAAAAACCATACAAATCACAATTAGAACTGAATTGTTGAGGGTAACAAACAATTTGAGGCATTTCCTCAATTATTCTCATTGATTAATGTAATAAAACTGGTCCAATTAACATTAAAATATTTGAAACATTTGATGGCAGCAAAGCACGTATCATTTCAAACTCTCCCTTAAATTATATTTTATAATGTGAATTACAGAGTGGAAGTCTGGAAATAGATATTCATCCTAGAAATAATTTGTGAGATTTATAGATCAGAGAGAATGTGTTGTATGTAAATCAGTGGTGACATAGTTAATGTGTATGGTCTTGGAATTTAAGATTTTTGTGTCACATTAAGACCTGTTAAAATGGGTTATTAGACATGACGATCAATTATTATGATTCAAATTTTGATGAATGTTTCATAGAATTTAATTTAAGTAGTAATTTGATATCCACAATTACCTTATTACCTTACTCTCTGAGAAAGTGTGTAGAACTTTTTTCCGCCTTTCGATTCATTAGGGGAATAAGAATGTGTAATAAGACTGTATTTTTCATTTGTCTTGTAAAGGTTCCATTTCAATATGTGCAGCTTTTGAGAAAACAGCTCGAATTTAGTTAGGACTTAAAATGCACGTTTCAGATCTCTAAAATAAAGCATTATATAAAGCACTTTTTTATGGCACAAATATTTACCTGCAAATATTTTAGTTTATTTTTTATTTCCACTTTTCCTGGTCATGTTTACAGGCTCTGTCGCTTAATGCAGAAGGGTATTTATTCCTAGGTAGTGGTCGGATATTAGACTGTGCTGTGCCACCCCATCAAACTCCTTCATATACTGTGGTTCTTTAATTCTTTAATTTAGTCCAGTCGCTTTTTTTTCCTTGTCCCTAGGCCTTTACTGGAGTAACACACAACTGACAGTTACATTCCAGTTTAGTTCCACAAAGTTTAAGCTTTAAACACACTTAAGTGCCCTAAAGCACCAGTAATAGAGCATTTTCTTCTTTCCTTGATGGTCTTTTTGTCATCCTATCTTTTTGTGTCTGCAACACTGAGCCCATCTGGGATTGGCTGCCTCTGTTGTCATGGCGACACCATGACGGGTCATCCGATTGGCCAGCGTGTGTGTGGTGTTGGACGCGGCATGTCTTTGGTCCTCTGGGACGAGAGAGAGGGGGCTGCTCATGCTTCATGCAATGCAAATACGACACCTTTGAACCGGGACGCCAAACCAACATGGCTGCTTGAAAAAAGGCGAGGGCCGTGCTCAGAATGACAACGGCAGCTGGAGGACAGAGCCGTAGGCGAGCAGCTCTCAAACACACTTTCTAAACAGTTGTTAATGAGTAGCTGAAACCTTAAGAATTTGGGTTTGTTTTGGTATTCTGAGGAGGGCTGAGGATAGGGATGTATTTTTAACCCCCAAGTTCATGCAAGTTCATATTTCTATTCATTAAATGAAACGTAATTACAGATTGGGGATTCACCAATCTGAACCAGGAATTTAACTGGCAAACAAATGCAGTATGCTTAATTGAATAAAACTGAATTTTTTTAATAACGTGTTAATGCAAGAATGTTTTAAAACCGATAATTATTACAGTTCCGTTAATTGCATTATTAAGGCTAACCAAGAATGGCATGTTATGTGGTAAGTATACAGTATATTTATTTGATTATTTGTGCCTAATATTATTATTATTATTATTGAGTGTCTTTGGATGTTTGGAACTTGGATGCTTGGATGCTTGGGGCAACACTGAGTTTTTCAACAAGTTTTTCTACAGCTGGTATAACAGTGTAAATTACCCGTCCCCTCAAAATAACTCAATACACACCCATTAATGTCTAAACCACTGGCAATAAAAGTAAGTAAACCCCTAAGTGAAAATGGCCAAATTGTGCCCAATTAGCCATTTTCTCTACCCTGTATTATGTGACTTGTTAGTGTTATAAAGTCTGAGGTGTAAATGGGGAGCAGGAGTGTTACATTTGGTGTTATCACTCTCACACTCTCTCATAATGGTCACTGAAAGTTCAACATGGCACTTCGTGACAAAGAACTCTCTGAGGATCTGAAAAATATAGACGTTTCTCTAAATAAAGATGGCCTAAGCTATAAGAAGATTGCCAACACCCTGACAGTGAGCTGCAGCACGGTGATCATACAGCAGGAGTGGTTCCTCTCAGAACAAAAGAAGTCAAGTGCGTGTGCTTAGCATCATATCCAGAGGTTTGCTTTTGAAAATAGACGTAGGAGTGCTGCTAGCATTGCTTCATAGGTTAAAGTGGTGGGGGGATAGCCTGGCAGTGCTCATGCCATACACCGCATACTGTATCAAATTGGCCTGCGTACTTTATAAACTAGAAAGGAGCCTCTTCTAAAGATGATGCACAAGAAAGTCCCCAAACAGTTTGCTGAAGACAAGCAGACTAAGGACATGAATTACAGGGATCTTGTCCTGAGTTCTGATGAGACCAAGATAAACATATTTGGTGCAGATTGTGTTAAGCGTGTGTGGCGGCAACCAGGTGAGGAGCACAAAGACATGTGTCTTGGCAGCAGTTAAGAATGGTGGTGGGAATGTCATGGTTTGGGGCTGCATGAGTGCTGTTGGCTGCGGGGAAATACAGATCATAGAGGGAACCTGCCAACATAATTCTTGTGAACTCCATGCCCAAGAGAGTTAAATCAGTGCTGGAAAATAATGGTGATCACACAAAATATTGACACTTGGGAAATTTGTATTTAGGGGTGAACTCACTTTTGTGAGATACTGTATATACATTTTTACCCCATTCATAAACGGCTCACAAAAAGTATGGTATATTTCAAAGTGAAAAAGTATTAACAAGATCAGAGATCAATTTATTATTAATGAAGAGTGTTAACATGATAAACCACTAAGCCAAGCCCTTGTGATCTCATCTGAAGACAAGGTGAGAAGACTTTTCAGTAGGGACGGAAAAGTGTCTGCCTCTGTGCTTGTAGTCCTCCAACCTGTGATCAGAGAGTTAGCAATTTGACAGACTATAAAACCTAGTGTTTTAAAGCTCTGGAGGTCTAATCAAAGGGTCTCAGTTCCATCTGCTTTTCCTGGTGAAGGTCATGGTGGCAACAGGCTGAGAAGGTCAGCAGCCAGCACTGAAACCTCATATCTGCTGTTTTTACTCATGATCTTACTCTTTTAGTCACTACCAGAAAAAAGGCACTCGAGTGAGCGACTCGAGTCGAAGTCGCACTTCAGTCGCCTAGAAAAAGACTTCAGACTTGACTTGAAACTCGTCCCCAATGACTATCGACTCGGACTCGTCCAAAATGATTCGTGAACATTAAGAGTCAGTCCATTATCCAGGCACTGTGCACGAAAGTTATAGAAAAAAATACTTCCTTTGTGTGTAAATGTTGCCATTTTTCTGTACTTTTATTTAGGTGATTTGGGGCACAGCCCCTGGTCTTGTGACATATTATAACATCTGCTTACCGCGAGCGGGAATTCGACGAGAAGCATCAAATGTAAGCAAACGAGGGTATCATGGCTTTGGCTGGAGTACTGTATGTGGTAACCTTCGGCTACGGGGAATTTAAAATTCTTGGATATAACCAAAGGGTGGCAACATGTAACATGTGCTGTATGTTTTAAAATGAGAGCTCAAGAACAAAGAAATTTTTGTAAGTCTTTTTTTTGTAAAAAAAAAATGCATAGAATTAAAAAAAAAAGTATTGGAGTAAAAATATTTTGCGACTTGAACATCTCTGGTCACTACCCAAAGCTCATGACGATAGATGAGGATTGGAATCTAGACTGGCTGCTAAACTTTGCCCAAGGAACATCGTCCTGCTACACCAGACTGCTACAGTGACTTCAAAACTGCTGTTATTAACTCAATCTTATAGGAAGATTCCATGATATCTCAACTTCTCCACTTGGGGCAGGCTTTATAACACCCCTGAAGTGTGAACCTCACTCATTCTGGGAGAGTACCATGGCCCCAGACCTAAGGGGGCTCCTTTTTAGATGTTATGAGTTCAAATTCCAACTCTGCCAAGGGTCTTTGCTCAAGACCCTTAATCTACTGCTCAGTTTAACTGTATGGTAGCTTCGCATAATCCCTGGTAAATGTTATAAATGGTAAAAAAAACTATCACTGAGTATTCAGAAATATTTCAACCATGCTTAAAAGGGTGTGGATGTTATTTAACACCCACAGGAGCCACGGTCAAATCCCATGTAGTTGAGACAGTGAAAAGGGGCATGACTGGATAAAGTATGGCTATTTTGGATTTACATTTAAAAAGGAAAAACAGAAAGTAGGAAGAATGTTCTTTGACGTCAGGTGCTGACACTCCAATAATGCTTAGAGCTTTTCAGCTACAGTTGAAACGCTATTGATCACCGCTCTGTCCTGTGCTGAGACGCTCTCAAAAATGCTGTCTTCCTTTATTTATCCAGGCCACAGTAAGTGTGTGTGTGTATATCTCTGTGTGTAGGTGTGTGAAAGACAAAAAGTGTATGCATTACCAGTACTGTGCTCAACTCTTTTGCAATGGTATGATTAACCATAGATTAACTACTGTCAACTGGATCCAAAAAAATTAAAGCTTGGATTCCATTCCATAATACTCTTTTCCACTGATCTTTATTCCAATCCTTATAAGCTTTAGCATATCTTTGAATTTCACCATGTTTCCCTTCCATAAAGTGTTTTCCTGGCTACCAGATGCTGTCATTGCTCAAGAGTAAGGGGGGGCACACTATATAATCCACTGTAGCATATATATATATATATATATGCTGCTAATAAAGATAGTAAGAAATCATTATGATCAATATATACCATTGCTACATTGCTAAAACAATGGTATATCTAATCATATGGTGGCAGAGAAATTATAGTCAATATTGTTGTGTATTATATAATATAACATATTATATGTGTATAGTTATATTTCATATAACTGTTTAATTTATGAACTGTGGTTTTGGCACAGTAGTTAAGGTACTGACCATAAGGTCCGGATATCAATACAAACACTGAAAAGCTGCCAGTGTGGAACACTTAATTGCTTGGACTGTACCTTATAAGACTTTATCATTTGTAAGTCACTTAGGATAGAACATCTGCCAAATGGCTAAAATGTAATGGAAATACAGACTCTAAAGTTTAAGGGACTAAAATGGCAGAAAAAACTCTATAATATAGTCAACTGCGATAGTTTATTATAAATGTTAATAAACCCAAAGATGCATGCTTAAACAATAAGTACTAGATTCCATACAGAATGCAAAAAAAGCAGTAAGCTCTTTGAGTAACTTAGTGTGCAGTATGCACAGAACCTCAGACACATTACCCAGCATTTGTTACGATACTGGTTGGTGTTTTTAATAATGGACCCAAGTATGCGGGATAGGTGTAACCCACGACGTATAATAAGA
>JAUZSV010083353.1:0-14413 GCA_034780495.1 Parotocinclus cesarpintoi
ATTGATTGTATTTTACTTACGGGTGTGCTCACTTTTGTTACCAGTGGTTTATGTATTAATGGCTATGCGTTGTTATTTTAAGAGCACAGCAAATGTATGCTGTTATGAAAGCTGTAGACTGACTACTTTACATTGTATCAAAGTGTCATATCTTTAGTGAAAAGATAATAATAAAATTGTTACACAAATGTGAGAGGTGTAATCACTTTTTTTTTTAATACAGTACCATGGGCAAATAGATTTATATTCATTGTTTTATGTATTTGATCATCTCTCAACTAGTGTTATAACAACTGTAAACACTGTAAACCCTCTTACAGTGTATTCTCACTCAGTTGAAAAAATAAAATCTCTGATCGCTCAGTCAAACCGTCACCATGCAATAATAATACAAAAAACTTGTGTCCTGTAAGAACACCCTTAAACAGCACTTTCTGCATTTACCAAATCACCCAGTTTCAGTACAGAGGTCAACATGTACAATTAATTAATGAAAACATTCATTCTGGGTCTGAGTGCTGTGGGTCACTTCTCCAGATAAATGTCTGTGGACACCCCTTTTTCATTATTGAGATCTGCTATTTGAGCAACACTCACTTGTAACACATTCATAATATAAAGCATACATTTCTATTTTCTCCACAGGCAAACAGTGGAAGTAGAATGGGTGGTAATTAATACCCTAGTAACTGTCAATAAGTCAGTTATTTCTGCCCCACTGTCCAGAGAACATCATTTTTATCAACTTAAATTGAGAACTTGCTTGCAAACAACCCTGGACCTCAACTCCATAAAGACACTTTGAAAACCCAGCGGAATGCCAAAAGTGAGTTTTTAGTTCCTTTTTAGGTTAGTTTCACTAATCCGAGGTCTAGGAACATGAAATGAGAAGGCAAATTTGCACATGTTCTAGATCCTATCAATCTGATGCCTTGTAGATGTCACTTGTAGAAGAAGACTAACTACTGACTGTATGTATGAGATGTCTGCATTTTCCTAGTGCCACTATGATAAAGTAAATAGAGAATTCTAACAGAACTGCTGACAACAGGGTGAACAATTCATACTTACAAAACTCAAAAACTCAAAGCCACATGAAGGTGGTCAATGGGAGACAATTTGTATTGTTTTATTATGCTCTAAAGTTGGAACAATAATATTATGGAAGAAGGATATGATTCTACTTTAAACCAGTGGTTCCTAAACTTTACCTGATTTTAATTCATACAAAATATATTTTTGGACAAAACAAAATAAAGTGTCAAATCACCATTATTGCATGCTGTGAAATCATTACAAGTAATATGAATTATGTATCTTACATTTTACTTTCTGAGATTTTGTAATGCAATCATGTCTCAAACAACCCCCTCTCTTTAAACAATTCAAACAGTCTTCAAGCAGCCTTATAGAAACTTACCGATAAATGGCTGGTAGAGGAGCATACATGTAATGATCATCCAAGGATTGGCCCCTCCAGCACAGAATATTGAGAGCCATATTGGTAACACTCCACCTCCTTATATGCAGCTTCTAGCAAGGTGAATTACCCCAGCTAATCAGCACACAGCTCAAGGGCCCTCATCCTCTCCTTTACCCCAATCCACAAACTCAACATTTTAACCCATTTACAATAGATCCAGTAGCAAAGACTGGTTCCCTTTGCTGTTGAGTCTTGTCCTGTTCTCTGCAAACTCATTAACTTTTAATTAATTCCTCTGTTGGTCTGTCTGGTGGTGTGTCTGTTCCTCTGTTTAGTGTTTGTCCTTTCAGCTTGCTTGTCTCTGTATATGTGGTCCTTAGAATCCACTTCGTCAGTTTGGTTATTTTCTGCTGCTGGATGTGGTATGCATTTCCTTTCACTATCCAACAACTCGCCCCTTTCCCTCCTTCTCTTCCTTTCTTTGTTATTGCCCTACGCCCCTCCCTTTACTAAGCCCCTTCAGCAATCACTGTCTCAGCCTTATATTTGATGCTAATATGAATGAACAGAGAACAGATTCACTGCAAAGGGCCTCAGCCCTGTTTCTCCATTGACCTGAAACTACCTTTGATGGAATGCATGACTGAAATCACCACTTTAAAATTTTTATTCAAGTGACCCTGGAAACTAATCTGGCCATGCACTGAAGACCAAGTGCATTTGGACAAGCTCCAACTCTGACTGGTCTCTGGACAGAAAAGGAAACACTATGAAGGAGCCAGGTGTCACTGGAGAAGAGAGATCAGAATTAGCTCTTCTTGGTAACTCAATGTAAAATATACTATGTACGCTATAGACACAGTGACAAATATTAAAATAAAGTAACGTAAAAAAGAAGCATTTGATTTTATTTAATTAAACCAGATCATAAGAAGAGCAAATGAAAAGTCAAAGAAAGTTGTTTGATTATGAAAATGAGAATTGTGGTGATTGAGTAGCAAGTGATATATCTGTGGTGATAAACAGAAACACTTCAAACTGGACAGGAGTGCACCACATTGACTGTTGATTAAGGTGTATGGTCACCCAAGACTGCCAAAAAACACAGACAGTGATAGGGCATGGACAGGATGTCTTGTGGAAGGACCTTTGTGTTCATTTTGAAAATATCATTTTGATTTTTCAGAGCAGGGCAATTGCTAGCTCTATATATATATATATATATATATATAAAACCCTCAAGCCATGACCCTGTACGGAACGGTCTTCAACAGACTTTCCCATGAAATCATATAAATGTTTGGGCTGGACTGAAATCATAGCAAGGCTAAGCCTGACATTAAAGCCTTGATAATTGGATTGTGAAGGTCCAGGGATATGGTCTGCTACTACCAAGTTAACATGGTTAGGCCCTAATGCGAGGCCATATCCAACAATATAGCTTTGATTTAGGGATATGTGATATGTATTGTCTACTATACTATCTTACTTGTTGTTTTAACACTGTGTGAACTGACATTATCAAGTATTACTTTGCTAAAAAAAAACAGGCAAAAACACACCTTAAGAGTTCACATTTTCACTGCATCATGTAGCCAAGTAGTATAGAACACCATGCACGATCACAGAGTGTATGCAGCACGAGTTCCTCAAATCAATAGTTCTACCTAAAAGCCCATGACTGAAGCTAAAATTAAATAAACACACTCCACCAGCCTGACAGTCTACATTGGTTACATTTAATTGCTAGATGTGGGTCTTCCTTATTTGAAATGAAGGTGGTTTGCCGTTGTCAATAGATGACAATCTGCCAACTATGCTGTAAATGTAATATGATCCAATATGATTGTGAAAAAATTTCACAATCTGTGAACTAACCACATTACAGAATATGAAGATTATGACAAACTTCAGGAGATAGCTGTCCATGACAGGCATGAACCAGCCAAGGTACCAGCACAAAAATACACTCAGCAAACTTTAGCTGAATCATTCTGCAAAAAAGTGCTTAATGGCAAAAAAGGCAACAGATGGCAAGGCATAATTTTCTGTCACACATTAAAAAACTACCAATTCAAGCAGTTGAGATAGGTGTGAGCGGTATAGTCCAAATAGTCAGGGGGGAAAATCTGACATTGCAATTTTGAGTGCTATCGCTGAGTACAAGCTGACAACTTATCCAGTATTAATATTTGACTGCCTGACATGTGTTCTAGCCAGGTTATGAACTGAGAGAAATATATTTGGTCAATGTATCACTGTATTCCTAAAAGTTGTAAAATCAGATTTTTTCTAAAGTGATTCCTTAAACTTCTGTACCTCCTCCTGTAATTATAAGCAAATATGCAACATAATCACACTTTTATGTTAGCATCATCTTAAATTAAAGAATAATAATACATTATTACATCATAGGGCTCACAATTATGCCAGTACAACTGTGATTTGGCATTAGACAGCAGGTCCTGGATGTGACACTACTAGCCAGTTCACTAGAATAGGACAAAGGACATTGTGGAAAGTGTAACAGCAGGGCAATCAACTTGTCCAATATTTTGGTGAGGATGAGGTACCAAGTCCAGCTACTCTATTCATGGATGAACAGTTTGGTGTAATATGGAAGCAATCATTAGTAAGTCATCCACAGTAGCCTTTGCCAACCAATTGTGCATGACATATGAAAGATGGTGTGCTGGTATCTCATCTGTTAAACAAAGAACCCATACAGGCAAAATACTTGCAGCTAATGATCTGTGGTTGCAAAGAAAAAGGTAGTCAGTGTAGTACTAGGCAGTCTCGATGTTGTAAAAGTGGAATCTACTGCTGTGGGGAATGTGCATGTGCCTGTGCTCCTTTGTGCAAAATATATATATATGCACAAGTCAATGTCAATTTGGAGTAGTCAATTAACCTAACACCCATGTCTTTGGACTGTGGGAGGAAACCGGAGTACCCAGAGTAAACCCACGCAGACAAGGGTAGGGCATGCAGATTCCACACAGAAAGGACCCAGGTCTCTCCTCCCTGGGCTTGAACCCGGGACCTTCTTATTGTGAGGCAGCAGTGCTACCCACCAAGCCACCGTGCTGCCTGTGTTGTGTGAATATAAATGCTTCACCAAATCAAAGGAGTAAAAACGTTTCTCTTGTTCCTGACCATGATTCAGACTCCTTTGGTGCCTTTTAATTGCAGCCATGTTTTCCTTTTGCCTCTGAATCAGTGTGGCAGTTTGGATGGGGGAAGTAAAATCTTGTAAAAAAAAAAATGGTACCTAAGCAATAAACAGTTATTGCATATTAGTCAATCTTTTATAATACGGTACATAAATCAAAAGTCAAATAGCACTGAAGGCATCTACCTTGAACTACCTTGTGCTACACTGTCTCATGCTACAAGCATATACCTTGGAATAACTGTTTTTCCTACAATAGGCCACTACTTAATAGAGTTTTTGGCCTGCCCTATTATGTTTTCAAGCAAATTTTTTTAGACAAAGATTATTTTTTCCCATGTTTACCTCAATTTTCAACTAAACTGTGAGAAATATTTTGTTTCTGTATTTCTATACAAGCCATAATCATTAGCTGTCATTTAATACCATCTTCATGTCTGTACCCCATGTGGGTGGAGATATTTTATGTAAACCCAATGTAGAAAAATCTAAAAATTGACACAATTGCTTATTAAACAACTTCAGTACATTATGTCTGGGTCCCTTCTAACTAAAAATGGGTTGTCTGCTTGTTCTCACACATAGTAGCAAAAGTGTTAATGAAAGTAATTTTCAAAATTGGCCCCAAGACTAAAACCTGCTTCTGCAATGCTGAAATACATTCAAACAAAGCCATGTACCTCCATCGCCATCTGCTGGTGCGAGTTGCACCACTCCAGGTCCCAAACCTGATCAGTTTCTTTATCTATTCACTAATGATTTAACAAGTTCTCACTCACACAACTCTGGTAAATTACAGGACCTTACCAAGTCACTGTGTTCCCACTGTATAATATCATGCAATGCCACCAGATGTCAATCAACAACTTAAAATTACACAGGAATGGATGTTATGTATGGTAAGATATGCTATGAGTACAACTGGTCGCATCTGAAAATATGAATGGAGAGTCATTGTGTTATTAATATTACATGGATGCCTTTTTTTACATTAACAACGTTTTTAAGCAACAGTCATTATGAGTCCTATTGAAAAAACGGCCATTAAGCATGCTACAGTCCCTTTCATTTTTCACACAATGTATACACACAAACATCACCAATAAATGCAAAACCCGGAGCTTAGGGAAGCTTAGGCTTAAAGGAAACTGTCAAGAATCCATCCTTTCATGAAAAGACATTCATCAAATAGGACATGTGGCATGTAGCTAGAAAGTGCCCCTAAGCACACAGGTTGTTCCATAAAAATGGTTAAAAAAGGCTAATGTTTTTGGAAAGGCCAAGTCAAAATCCTGACCTTAATTCAATACAAAATGTTGTTGACACAGTTTATGTGAACAAACCCACCAACATCCCAGACATGAAGCAAACTGGCTAAAATTCCTTTTGCAGCTCATAGATACGTAATATTGGATCATTTTGCTTAATAAATAAATAGCCAAATATAATATTTTGTGGTTAGTATAATTAATGTGGTTCTCTATCTACTTGTAGGGCTCATGTGAGAATACTAAAGAGTCATATTCTTCCAGAAATATATAACATTCTAACAGGTTAACAAACTTTCACAACTGTACAATTCCGTACAGCATTAAGTTTGCACGGGGTTCTGGAATACATTTGTCATTTACAGGAGCTACTCAGTGATTCTAAAAATAGTTTGGAATCGGGCTCTGTTCTCTCGGTCTGTTTGCTGTTCTCTGTTCTATCACAACAGAAATTAATAACCAGATGTTGGAGTTTCATCACAAAAGAGATCTGTAAATATTTAACCACTGACCTGATAAACTTGTCCAATCAGAACAGGGCTTAAGACAGAGTGACTGTCACTGACCTTTGTGTTATTTCCATGTCACAGGGAATATGGTCCTTGCTGGGAACACCATCTGCTGTCTCACTCTCTTCGGATACTTTGTTCTGGTCTGCTCCGGTTGATACCTCAGAGGTACTAGGACTCAAAAGATTGGGAGATCCAGACTGTGTTAGGGGAGAAAAGTTTAGCTCAATAATCTGCTTGGCACTCTCACAAATCTGGCTCTGTATCTCAGGTGTTAAGGTTGGGAGATCAAAGGTAAATATATGCGGGCCACTGGGGGTCATGTCCACGCTGTCCAAGCTGCTGTAGGAGGTTCCCTTGGCTCGGTGTGATTCCATTATTCTCTCAAAGTGGTGACTGAAGGAGTCAAGGCCATCAGTAGATGTCTGGCTTGGACTTGCCACTGCTATTGGTGACTTTAAAGCAGTGTGGCTGTCTAATCGGCAATTCTCTTGACTAGAGAAAGACAGCACAAACAAGTGGTTAAACAACAGTCTTCGTGATCGCTATTTATATTGAAAAAAAAAGAAACGGATGCTGAAGTAAATATGCTTCTTAAGCAATTTGAGCCTTAAGACAGCCACCGTATTGCTTACTTATTATGTAGGCCATAAATATGAAATGGTGTAAATTTGGAACAACAGACTCATTAAATGCTCTGTAATCAAAAGGTTCAGTATGCCTGGTAAGAATTGAGAATGCGTGAAAAATAATATTAAGTATAATAATAATAATAATAATAATAATAAGTTAATCTCATTTTGGCCTCATTGCCAAATCTACTACCCGTTAAGTGTTCCTGCCAACTATTTACCCTTATTTGTACTGTACCTACCACATAAAGTATTGTGTAAAAGTCTTCGGCCCTTTTTAAATTAGATATACAGTACAGTACAGTTTTACCATGGGTTTAATGACCGTATATAATGACTTCGTCAGTCTCGTTTTTAGAATACATAGAATTCAAGTTTGGAAATTGAGTATTTAAAAACATAAAGATAGGATATAACAGCTCATATATCAGCATCTTTATAAAGATGCCAAGTTCACCTCTCTACAGTCTGAAGACAGTGGATCAGAAATACTTACTTTGGAAGAGTAGGAGCGAAAAAAGTATTTTTTTTATGGGAGCAAGGTGAAAAGACTTATGTATGCTAAAGCTCACAAAGACTGAAATAAAGATCAGTGGAAATTACAATTATAGAGTGGCAAATCCAAGTTTCAAAAATTAGGGCCCAATATGTTATATTTTGCTAAAACAACAAATCTAATGTTGACTTAAGACTTCCACAGAGTACTATAGATACACTTAGTGAGCATGCAGTGTCTGACTGAATGATTGCTAGTGTTGTTGACTTAATATTTGAGCATATAAGCGTTTCCAATAAGGATGCCCCTGATTGCATAAAGAGATGAAACAGGTTTAAATAAATTACATCTTTTAGCACTGCTCTTACCCTTCGAGCAAGCCAGTGAACACCTTATTTCCATCCTGTATGGTCTGATGTCTCTTCCTGTCACAGTGAATTCTCACACTTGCCCAGCTCACCACCTCCTCATCATGGATTTGCTCTACCTCCTCATTTGCCCACGGACACAACTGTCCCTCTAAAGTACTGCCGCTGCCAGAGGTAGCTAGGACACTGCGGTTGCTACTGAATGCGGAGTCCATTTCTTCCTGCTCAGCCAATATCACTTCGTCAATGTCTGTCTCTCTGTAACACCTCAAAGGAATGGCATCCAGGTCTGTTTCTGAGTATTTCATGGTGCGTCTGATGATGCCAATCTTAGGAGATGACCACAGTTCTGAGGAAGGAGGTGGATTAACCAGTTCTAAGTTCACCTCCTGAACATCATGGCTGGACGTTTTCTGAGACTTCAGTGAAGGACTTTGACTAGAATAAGAAGATATTTTCGACCTTGGCAGCAGTGGGGACGCATGAGCTGGTCTAGAAGCCTGACTGAAGTTACCAGTATAGGGGGCAGTGGATGAGACTGGAACAAAAAGAACAGTAAAACAATTTGTATTGTAATGTAATTACTGTGTCCACCAGTACTGGTTGACATCCTAAACATTACATGGCTTTACCTTTAACAGCCACCTTGCTAGATAAACCTCCTATTTCTACAGTCTTTGTCCATTTTATCCATTCCACTTACCAGATGCACATTTTAGTTATACAATTACAGTCTGAGATCCATCTCTTTCTCTAGATACTAAAATAGTCCCCTTTACTAATATTCTCTAATGGCTCCACAAGACCACCACAGCTTATGTACTATTTGGATGGTGGATCATTCTCAGCACTGCAAATTGATGTGTCTGTTCCAATCCTACCAGCAAAACACCACCACCACCACCACATTAGGGTCACTGCAGTCCTAAGCAAATCCACCACCCAAATAGTACCTGATCTGTGATGGTCACGTGGGGGTCCTGAATATTACAGAGCAGAGTGAAGGGCACTAACAAAGCTTGTAAGAAAACAGATAGACTATCGTCTGTAAATGCAGAACTACAACAAGGTGAGTGGAAATTAAAAAAATGAACAATACGCACAGAAACAAGTGGTGACCGGTAAAAGTATAATATATAGATCTAAGATATGCATATACTAGTATATTCATTTGATTAATTCTAATAAATCATATAATTCTAGTAAATAACATCATAGCTGTATGAACACCTACTGTATGGTGATGGTAAGTAAACTAAATAATTTAAATGTACTATATACAATGAAAGTCTTCAATCGAAGAAAGGGAACAAAAGATTGTTTAACAGTGACAGCAGAAACCGATGTAATGTTACAGTGGAAAAGCTGCTTTTCGTAATTGGATTAAATACTAAGTGAGGGGCTTAACATTTGTTTTTAAGAAAAGACTTGTCTCTCTCCTAACAGACTAATTATGGGTTGTCTGTTTGGCCTTTACTGAAGTTCTCACCATTTTCTCCCTGGTGGTCTTCTGAAGATTTCCCAAACAGGAACTCCCATTTGGCACGAGCAACCTTTTCATAGTGTGTGGAATGGACTATCACTGATGAGCCTTTGTCCACCTAGAAATTAACAGTTGGTACTGTAAGCAATAGTATCATTAGCCAGTTATCATTTTTCCTCTGTCTACAGTTACAATTACTATAATAACTATAAAAAAGACTTTCTGTCATGCAAACTGTTACACACAGCCAATTCTCTCACCTGTATGGTGGTGTTGCGAGTGTCACTGCTTCTCCGACTGGGCTGGCTTGATGTCTCTGGGGAAACTGAGTCCCTCTCAGGTTCAATGACCTCTCCCAGACTGCCTGTAATTCCACTGGAGCTTTGAGACAAGATGCTACCCTGCTCCCTAAATACCAGGCCATCACCGTTTAACTCTCTTTGTGCTGGCAGCCTATAATGGTTCTCTTTAGAGCTTAAAGTGGCTGAATCATTTCTCCTGTCTTTGGTTAAAATGCTTACTTGATTTCTAGCTTCACATATGTTCTCCTTATTGGTGGCTTTCCAGTGTGGCTGGGAAACTGAGCTCATTGGCAGTATTTTGCAAAGTTTCCTCTTGATTTCTGGACTGTCTCTAAGAATAGAGGCACACCCTGGACCATAGTGTGTGCCCTGTGTTCCTGAACTGCACTGGGACAGACATATAGCAGGACCATCCTTCACTGGTATCTCTGTTTCTGCTCGGTGTGGCTTATGAGAGGGAGATGTGCATATTACTGCTGCATGGTGTAACCTAGCATGCAGTGCAGGGGACATACTTTCTTTGTGAGGTAAAAGTGGAGAAGAGCAACTTGAAATGTTTCCATTTTGACCAGACTCCGTTTCCCAGTGATGCTCCTGAGAAGGAAAATTACTATTGCAGGAAGTTATTGTGGACGTCCCATGAAATCCAGCATAGAGTTGCATGTGATCTCCTGTCCTTGGGCTGTCTGATCTTACACTATCTGATATTGATGGGGTAGGGGAAGAACACTTTCTGGCTTCCATAAATGCAGAACGATTTGTGGGTTCTTGCACTATCTTAGTTGGTATTTCAGGACTTGATACACGTAAAATGCTTTTCTTACCATCAAACTTTTTTCTAGGAGTTGACTGATTTGATGAATAGCCAAAGCTGAAATTAACTTTGTGGGACTGGTTTGGACTTTGGCTTGTTCTAGGACTGACTAGTTGATTGCATGGTGCTTGGGTGAAAGCCATTGTTGGAATTTCATTCAGTTGAATAGCTGTGGGCCTGCAGGATGGCAAAGCCGGCCCGTGCCTATATGCCTGTTTTGGGCTCTCTTCCCCCATCAACAATCGGTGACCTGAGATTTGTTGAATTTGAGCATTGGTAGGGTGTGGCAACGTTTGGGAGAGACGTCTAGCATCAACAGAGAATTGGCCAGTTTCTGTGCGCCTGTGAATGCCATGCAAAGTTCTGATTTGATCAGGGTAATGACGCTGTGAATTTGCAGGCAGAGTTCTGGCACTGCGTGGCACCACAGGAGAACCAGACCATGAGTGACACAGAGGCTGTTCTCTGTGCCATGTACCATGCTTTCTATTAGGATTGTTGGTTGCCAACTGATGCCATAGCTGTGTGGAACCAAACTCCTTCAAAGTAGGTTGGGAGTCTAGCTTAACCTGCTGGAGGCCAGGTGTATCATTTAATTTGCTCACACAGACTGTATTTTTTGAGTTCGATTTACCAATGGGTTCCAGACCTAACCCCACTGGCTCACCAAGCGTCTTATTCATAATGGTTTGATTATCAAAAGCTCTTTTAAAGGGGTCCTTTGGCTCAGTTTGGCACACAATGTTGTGATGTCCCCTCACAGACTTAATATTGGCTTTTTCAATATAGCTGTATGAGACAATTGATCTTTTTCCTTCTCGCCCATGTCCAAAAGCCCTTCTAGGCCCACTAGGTGTAGGAGGGGCAGTAAAATGTTTTGAAAACCCAGACTCCCTATCATAAATTGGTTCACTTTCATACGAGCGAGTTCGCACCAGAGTGCATGCACCTCTACTGTTTCCTGGTTGAAGGGCAGAGAGTAACTGATAGATCTCATCATGAGGCAAAGTCTGTCCAAGTTGAGAGGGTGTCTGTGCTGGCTCTAGACCAGGATGATACTGCAAGCCATCCAAATGTATAGAAAGAGAAGGGCTATATGTATTGCAGATCTCTTTATGGGGATTCTCATCTAGAGGAACTAATGTATGTGTGGAATTGTGGGCTCTGGAGGCAAGGGTGGTTGAACCATGCAAAATCGGTGTCCCTTCCAACTTGCCCAATTCTTTTTTGGCCTCATCAGCCAGAGATCTCACCTCCACATATAGGTGGAGAACTTTCTCTGAGTGAGCCATGACCCTTATCGGGAAACTTCACGGAAAGGAGTGAGAGACCTTCTGTCTAATCAATGACAGCATCTCAATTTTATTTCCACCATAGTGAGAACTGGTTGTTTTGCTTTCACCATGCCATGGTTCCAAGTCACCTGCCAGAGACAATGCAAAACAACAAAATTGCCTGCGGAACACATAGTCATATGAATGTACAGTCACCTTTATCAGGTACATCACCTTAGATTTACATATCTCCATTTCACAGATTCCATGTACCATATAGAAGCACTTTGCAGTTCTACAATTACAGGATTATGGTGGTGCTGTATTGATATGAGTGGACGAGGCACAGCAGTCCTGTTGGAGTTATTTTAGCATTTCACTGTTGGACTGAAAATAGCCCACCCAACCAAAAATGTCCATCCACCAGCATCCTGTAGGCAGTAGGCAAATAGTACCTGATCTGTAGGAGGTCCTGACCATTAGATAACAGAGTAAAAAGACAAACAAAACCTATAGAGAAACAACTACAATCTGTAATCATGGAGATACAAAGTGCATCTATATTTCTCACAAAAATTCCAGGCAGAAATATCCCCTAATTTTGTGAGCAGTGTATATAGTAAGCGAAATGTATACAATGAGTGTAGAAACAATGAGACCGGCAGTGTATATAAGGTACAGAGCAAAGTGGTTCTTTCTGCAGCTGCCATATTGCATGTTTGCAAAAATTCATAAATAACACAGAGTTTTCATTCAAAAATGTTGCCTAAAAGTGTGCAAAAGGGGTGCACATGTAAGCTGTCTATGAACAGTTTCTCTTGCACAAAATTTGTCATGCAAATTGAAGGTCTTTGACATAGACACAAATTGTATTACAGTGACTAGGATAGAATGGGGGCCAAAAGTTAGAGACCAGTAGTAAAAAACTATCTATTTTGCAAAGGTATTAAAGTACATAATTCTCCAAACTGAACATTGAAAATCATTTCACTTAAGCTGGCAAAGACAGCACAGATTTGTGCATTATTGTCTATCGGTACAATTCCACAATATAAACATCTTCTGATGAATGCTTTGCTTTCCCTGCCTGTAATTTGTAATAAAAACCATTGTATTATTTTCAAGAAAAATGCTAAATCTAATAACCATTTTCACTAGTTGTCATTTTTACATATTTTGACCCACACAATTTGCTTCTAGTATAGAAGTGTCAGGACTATTGAACAGTTTTAAGATCTGTCACCAAAAACAATATAATAGCAAAAAATATTCTGCCAAACACAAAACATCTCAGTAGAAGAACTTTAAATCCTTGGTGTAGAAAACTGTTCGTGTAGCAAATACATTCAAGATACTTTCCACCATTAATCATGATTAATCCAAACTAATAGATCTTAAGAATGTACATTTGTAAATGGTTTGAAAGAAGGATGGAGATCTGCCATGCTTTTTGCAGACACATGTACCTTTAACACTTGCTAATCAAACTGATTCACAGGCATTACACCTGACCTAATGTTATAGGACAGCTTTTTTGTGTCAGTCAGCAAAACTATCATACTGACTACAGTTTGTTTGGGTAACTACAAAGAAGAAACTCTATCTGGTCATTGTGTGTCACGGTAACCAAAAACAAAATGAACTGGCAGACTCCCTAATTAAGTCTCTAGGTTAGATTTCTGACTGAAAAGAGCAGGTCACTAGAAAACAACAAAGAGAATTTCCTCTATGATCTCTAGTGGTAGACAGCTCAGTAATGAGAACAAGATATGAGGCTTAGTAATTAAGAATACCATTTTACAAACAATTTCCAGAGATTTACTGGTCTTTAAAACAGTTGCATCAACTTAAAAAGTTGCAAATACTCTAATACTGTAAAGTATAGACATTTTTAAATTGTATAAAAATGTCATACAGTAGCCATTGTTTTGTAATTACAGTATAAAGTTCATTTTTGTATGGACTGAACATGGATACTGTAGATATCTGAGAATGACTACAACAAAACAGATCCATAAATTATTTATGGCAGGTCAATTTGATACACTCTTTCGGCATATCTCGGAAACAGCAGCAATTATTTCCACACCAACTGCATATTCTGTCATCATTCTTTATTAATCTGATCCAACAGACAATCTCAGATTCTATACAAATAAAATAAAATAAAATTGTTCTCTGTGTAAACACTATTAAGCAAGACATAGGCATTTAGGCCTGCCTATTTTCACTAATAGGATTCCCTCGTTTACTCTGACTTTATGTTATAGCTATTCCAATATGTGTTGCAGTTTTACCTCATGTCCTTCATCTCTTCCCACGAGTCTCTTGGCAGTTCTGGAAAAATAACTCCCCCTTTCACACAGACTGTGTATCTCTGACATTCATCCATTAGACAAACAGATCCAGATGCAGGATTTGGCTCATCCATACTGGATTTATGCCTCTCAGACGGCTTAGTGGGACAGGATTTCTCTTTCTCCTCCTCCTCTGCTGTAACCTGTCTCGCATGTCTCCTTCCTCTTCTTGCCTGTCACTCCGGTTCTTAAGGCCCACCCCTTGTGAAATAATTTAGCCAATTAGAAGACAAACATGTCTGTCTGTTTGTGTGTGTGTGTGTGTGTGTGTGTGTGTGTGTGTGTGTGTGTGTGTGTGTGTGTGTGTGTGTGTGT
>JAUZSV010083463.1:0-14409 GCA_034780495.1 Parotocinclus cesarpintoi
TTCCAACGTCTAATTATAAATAAATTGTATTAGGACATTGCATACAGAAGCAATTCAACTTTGGGCTTCTAAGTGTTTGGAGGTTATTTTCCACTTGGCTAAAGATGATGGTGATGACTTTGGGGAGTGCATTAAGAGGGAGAGCGCCCCGGTTGGGCGGCACCGTTCCACTCAACGGCCCCTGTTTCATTATCTCTCCGCGCTCCCCTCTGACCCCCTGCAAAAAAATGACAACTGATTTACCTCAGGATCAATTTGTATGTAAATCAGTAAGGAGCTGAAGAAGCGATGGAGTGGATTAACAGTAGTCATTTTCACGTCTGCCGACTCCCGGCGTCCCTCGCCGCGGAGGCGCGCCCAAAAAGAAGAGGGTAATGGAGCTGATTTGGGTAAGGTGACCTTTCCTGAAGACTCGCCACCATGCGCCATACGGTTTCTTGCCTGCGTTGGCCCGGACGTGAGCAGACTGTTTGGCTTTTATGTGTCCCGCTGTGTACTTTGTTGGTTGCTGCTCTGTTTTGGACGCTCGTTTGGTCGTCAGCACGGCCGTTTAAATATAGCAGGCGGCTAGTGAGATGACCTTTTATCTGGGATGATAAATGGCCTCGGTGACTGGCGGAAAGCCTTGCCAATTTCCTCCTCGTTTGATTCCTGACGAAGGCGAAAGGTCCTTTGCGGACTCGTGTGCAGCCTGCTGGGGTGTGCTGCTCCTCTCCGGGAGCTGAGAACACTGTTTGTGAAGGCACAGATGTTCTGGCAGCACCTCGCCTTCACGCCTGGTTCTCTGCCATCACACGACGCAACAGATAGTCGCAAAGGCGTCTAAAATTACACTCCGGTTACACGGTAGTTGCGCGCCAGGGATCGAGTTCAACCGGGCTTCACTGACTGTCCAGAAACATAAATAAAAATCAAATGAGATGCTTGATAACTGGATAACTGTGTGAACCACAGACCAGAAGGTCCAGGATTCAAATTCCACCTCCGTGCACCTCAATGGGTAAATGGCCTTTGGACTGAATTTGCTGAACAGGAAGTGACAGGAGGGGCTTGCCGGACAGTCTTTTTGAATGGAAATGTGCCCATTTGCTTTAGTCTTTTAGTTCACCACCGTGTGCCCCCTTTAATACGCTCCATTTGATTGCATGGTGAGCCAAAGAATCAGGCTGACCTTGTTTTTGGAGTCCACTGATTTTTTTAAAAATATATTAAATTAGGCAGAGTACAATTTTGCCATGAACATTTCAATTTTACAGCTATTTATCTCAACAATTATTCTTAACTATTGAATTTATTGATTACAGTAGTTTAGGTCGCTTTTCTACTCTTGGGCCTCCCAAGGTTTCTGGGAGTTTTTCCTTTCCAATATCACCAAGGCTGTCCTAATTGTTTGCCTGGTTTACAACCGTAAGTAAGATCGTCTTACTCCCAAGAAAGCTACACAAAAGACCTTTTGGAAAAAAAACTCTGTACTTAAAGTGGTGTTTTGCTTATTCTCTTTTTCTCTCAAAGTGTAACCAAGAGCGTTCTCTAAAAATCCTTACATGTGCATGGCAGTCGAATTTAAAAAGCCAAACCACCCAAAACTTACCGTGATAGATCTTGACCGCAGCAAAGTCTAGGGTTGCCTGATTTTTGTCCGTTCTCACAGTCGTGTGCTTTCAGGGTTGCCAGATATTGGCTATGCTTTCAGTGAAGGCTCTTGTCACCTTTCTCTTTCGGCGTATGTGCAAAGCCTAGGGTTGCCAGATCTTTGGCCATTACCTTCGGCCGTTCTCACTTGTGTGCTTTCCGTGAAGGCTCTTGACATCTGTAAAGTCTAGGGTTGCCAGATCTTTGGTTGTTCTCACAATCATGTGCTTTTAGCGAAGGCTCTTGGCACCTTGCTCTTTTAGCGTATCTGTAAAGTCTTGGGTTGCCAGATCTTTGGTCGGTCTCACAATCGTGTGCTTTCAGGGTTGCTAGATCTTGGCTATGCTTTCAGTGAAGGCTCTTGTCATCTTTCTCTTTCGGTGTATGTGTAAAGCCTAGGGTTGCCAGATATTTGGTCATTACCTTCGGCCGTTCTCACGATTGTGTGCTTTCCTTTAAGGCTCTTGACATCTGTAAAGTCTAGGGTTGCCAGATCTTTGGTCGTTCTCACAGTCGTGTGCTTTCAGTGAAGGCTCTTTGCACCTTGCTCTTTTAGCATATCTGTAAAATCTAGGGTTGCCAGATCTTTGGTCGTTCTCACAGTCGTGTGATTTCAGTGAAGGCTCTTGGCACCTTGCTCTTTTAGCATATCTGTAAAATCTAGGGTTGCCAGATCTTTGGTCGTTCATACAGTCGTGTGCTTTTAGTGAAGGCTCTTGACATCTGTAAAGTCTAGGGTTGCCAGATCTTTGGTCATTCTTACAATCGTGTGATTTCAGTGAAGGCTCTTGGAATCTGTAGGACCGTCTGAGTAAACGTTTTTTTGACGTCCGCTAATTTTTCCGTTACCCGGGCAGATCGAGGGAGCAGTTTGCGTCGCTGATCGCTGCCTTTGACAGGTGACGGTTTGTCGATAGTGATTTAGGACTCGCCTGTCAGATCCGCGCCGGGGAGACTTTCTGATTATGAATGATTCAGGCGTCTTTGGGGGGTAAACTAGAGAAAACCAAACGGCGTCTCGCACCTCACGCTTGCTATCGTTTGGTCGGCCATGTATATTTTATGAGTAAAGAATAAACAGACAAACAGTGTACGTTAGAAGGCTGTCATTATGATCCACACCGCTGTTGTGGGGAGTTATCCCTTAATCTTGGTAATTAAGTGCTGATTTCCTTCTTGCGTCATTCATTAACTCTGTTCCCATGTAAGTGATTCTCTTGTCACACCGTCACACACACACACACACACACACACACACACACACACGTATACAGCGGCTGCCACCAGATTTGGCCTGCTGTGCAAAATTGCCCCATAAATCATGTCACCGGCAGTTTAATTTTATCTGCGAAGCTAACTAGGCTAAACAGCCGACAGCCAGTCATGTGCTGCAGGTCCCATCGAATGGAGGAATAAAAAAGCTCTTTGTGTTATTGGATGGAGATATCATCTGCGTATGACATTATGACCGAACACAACAGAAGCTGCCTGGCTTTCATAAAACGGCTCGAGACGTGGGAGAAGAAAAGAAAACAGACGCAGTCCGTGTGCCAGCGGTCCTGGCGCGACGCGTTCCGTTCCAAAATAATCCATCACCCGACCCGAGCCAACGTTGTTGTTGTTTATGATAAATGGTTTTAAACGGAAATCTGAAATGACTTTCCGATGAGAAAGAAAGTCGATTCAGTCCGTTTTCTTCGTTGCCCGCACGACCAACAGGTGCTGGAGCGTTCCCCTAATTAAGCGGTGAACTTTCCAGGGGGACGTTCAAGCACTAGGAGTAACGCGGGGTGACGTGATGGGAGTCCAGCGTGCCAGTAAGCTCTCTCTGGTTAATGCCAACCCTAGAACTTGGATTTTAGTCCATAAAACCTTCTCCACATGGCATCAGGAACGTAACCTATACTTGAGTGGTGAGATTTTTCAAAATGCCTTCTTCTTGCCACGTTTCTGTACAGCCCAGCTTTGTGTAACACTTGTGAGATTGTTGTCACACGCACAGACCGAGCAATTTCAACCAAAAAAGACTTGAAGACCTTCAGTTGACTCTTGGTACCTTCCCTGTTGGTGGTGCTGATAATGTGTATCCTTCTCCTAACTTGGCCTCCTAACCTTTCTCGATGGATCCCAGAACCTTTGTGAAAGCACCTTTCCAAGCAGCTCTTTTATTTTGAAGTGTTGATTGATGTCAGAGGTAGGGGCCTGTCCTGTGGGCTTGTTTCGCCAGAGACGACGACCTTCTGCTCACTTGTACAGAGCCTCCTCAAGTCGGGCCGGACCTGACACTATTGAAGACAATGGACAGTTTTTGACGTCTCGGGTACAGATGGTTGCTTGCAGGTCTTAATTGCGTGGAGTTGCCAGATCAATTGGGGGCGAGTATGGCACGAGGGTGAACTAGAAGAACGTTTTGGTAGAGTCGCCAGAGATGAAGAAACTCCCAGCGCATTTCTTTCCATCGTCTATAGGCTGTAACGCCATGTCTTTTACACATCCATTAACCCCCTCCGTGAGCTTGCCATCCTTCCCGGCATTCCTAAATGACTCTCTGCACGTGCCATTGCCCACCGCGTAGGAAGTAGGCGTAAGGGGGATGCTGATGACCTGCGACTCTTTTATTTCTTCCCTAAATTACTTCCTTCTGATCTTCAGGGTGGGACCTGAAGGCAACATTCGGTATGTTGGGTAGCTTTGAGATTTCCTCGCTCATTAAACGGCACCCCTGTTTTCCCAACCCCAGTGGGCGTAATAAAACTTTACAACAATCGCTCCTCGTTTTTGTTCGTACAGATCAAGTCTGATCGGCTCCCTGTTTTTTTCTTCAAGCTTTGCACCTGAAGCGGTTTCTCCTCAGGCTGCTCATTTGTGGTCCAACCTAAACAACAGAACAGTAGCTGCTTTGGTTCTCAACAGTTCCCGGGACTAAATTTGGTATTACCCACCCTTAAGAACTACATTTGTTCCAGGGCTTTTTTTTGTTTGCATTTGCACTGCCAATAGATTGAGAAGGTCCTCGGTTTGATCTCAACTCTGTCTTTTGTGTCTTCCTGGTGTCCTCGTGGGTTTTCTCTGGGTACTCCTATTTCCTCCCACGGTCCGAAGACACATGTTGGGATGATCGGTGCCTCTAAAGTGGCCCGAGTGTGTGTGTGTGTGTGTGCCCTGTGATGGATTTGCACCCACTCTAGGGTTGTTCTTGTCTTAAGAAAGTGATAAAGTGAATAAATTGTCAATTTTAAGTTATTATTCATAAAACCTTTATAAAACCCTAAAACTTTCCACCACAGCAATAGAATGGGCATGTTATACCTACTCTAACCACAAGAGGCAGCACTGAGGCTCCTACTAGCTGGAAGAGCTAAGGAAGGACCAACATTAGGATCAAACTAATGTTAATCTTGGAGAGGGGGGTACTTTTAAACCTTAATTTGTTAGACTGAAAGACTGGCGTTAGTAGTTAGTATGGCTTTCTGGGCATGGCATCATTTTAGAGTAGAAAAACGGGATTCGAACCCAGTTTCTTATTTAGTTCATGATTTAGGTTCATGATTTCACTCCAAGCCTTCTTGGAATTCCACTGCAGCAGGCTGGGCGCTTTTCTTTATTGACAGGCGGCCTGCGAGGCTCTGAGACGGCAGCGCTTTCAGATTGAACCACCCGAAGCTGCTCATGGGCGCAATCCTATTAATGTTTGTTCAGCCTCTTTATGGGATGGAAAAGGAAACAGGCGAGATGTCAAACGGATGAAAATGGGGCAGTACGTTTAAAAAGGGGCTTAAGAAAGAAGCTCGAGGAGCATCGGATCAACAATAACCAGATGATTCGACCTTTGCCTAGGCCTCGGGTGTAATTTGGGAATGAAATAGTTTCGAAATGCGTTGCGTGACTGGTGGTGTTGGGGGTGCAGCTTCATGGGGGCGAATTGACCAAATGAGATTTCATATCTGTTCGAGTAAGAGGCCCTCCGTGTGTCTTCGCCTCTCCCCCATGAGCAGCTCTGGCAGAAATGCGACCGTCCCGTGTGAAGAGATTCGGTCCGAATGGGCAGCGTGCACG
This sequence comes from Parotocinclus cesarpintoi, assembly GCA_034780495.1. NCBI lineage: Eukaryota > Metazoa > Chordata > Actinopteri > Siluriformes > Loricariidae > Parotocinclus > Parotocinclus cesarpintoi. The sequence goes on from JAUZSV010083463.1 coordinate 5,689, forward strand.
GAAGGAGCAATTAGGTAGCCGCCGCGCGCAAATACGGAGCCCGCACGCGGGGGCCGACCATCTTTCAGGGTAATAGCCTAAACAATATTGCTCACTGCCCGGTGATAGATGGAGTCACTCGAACACGAAGGTCTCCCGCCGAGCGCCTAAGTACGCACGTTCCCGAGCACTCAGCACAACGAGGGCCACCGAATAATAATTTTGACAACCCGGGGGGCACGCTTACCCTGTTACGGCGGCAGATTTCATTTGCGCGGCCCTAATATTACCCTCGCCCCCTTTCTCCAAATCTAATTATTGCATGTTAAATGGGCATCTGGTAAATGGCGCATGTAATGATGCGTTCCCAGCGATCTGCATTAAGTGCCTCGTTGTCCTGCTGCAGGCTTCCACGCACAAATTGGCCCTCGCTTCGGCTGCGCACGCCCCTCACCCTGCCCCCCCTGCTCCCGCCCCTTCTCGACCCGCCATTGTTAGACTCCTGCCGAGTATCGGCGCTCAGGATTCGGCCCCGGGTCCGGAGCACAATTAATGGAGTCTGTGATTTGATTGATTGATTCCGTAACGTAAAGGACTTGGGGAATTCCGCCGTGCCCTTGCTCATGGATATATTCATTTGGCAGCTCAGATTTATGACACTTCGATGCTAATTAGTAAAGGAACGAGCTCGTTTCGAGTTTCTGAGCCGGAGAAATATCTAAGACTCTCAGTCGGGTCCTGACGACCTTGCTGCCGCCGTCTGTCCTTGCGCCGGACCTCGGCCCTCGCCTCAGGCTCAAACACCGACAGCGGGGTCTCACCGGGGTGTGGCATTATGACATTGGTGAAGTGGGGCAATCAAAAAACGCTGTGTGCCTCCGAAATTCTGGTGGGCCGTCGGAGCGCTGGCTGGAGCGAGGGCGAGAAAGAATGCGCCGTCGTAGCCCGGCCGCCTGTTGTTACTGCTGTTTGTGTAAGGAGCAAAAAGTTAATTGTCTTTGCCGTGGCATGAAACCCGGTGCTACTTATTAAGCGCCGACTCTGGAGCGAAGGGAAAAATCAACACGATTTAAGTGTACTTATTTATTATTCATCTTTAGTGCCCAAAGAGGGAATAAACAAACCTTGCTACGTGACATTTGTGGTTCTAAAGGCTTTGCTGTTCCGCGTTGTTTACCGCCGGGAAGCCTTTTCTCAGAGCGCCACTTTGTAACTGCATTTGCCTTTATTATGTTCTTGTTGCTTATTAAAAAAACTATTTTTATACCAGTACGGATGGACCTATTAGAACGTTGTCTTTCATCGCTCTGCTATTTGCGTCTCTCGAGCTTAGCCAGGCTTCTGTCGCGTTAGCTACGAAGGAAAAACTCGCCCTTGAACTTCTAAAGAGGAACACGAAGGTGAACAGGATTCTGTCCTTAATGTTCTAATAATCATCCGTTAATCGTTTACTAACTGTAAAACTGTACACGCGCTTATGCAAACGAGGCTCCGTTTAATTACATCTGTATAATATATGTAAAACAAAATTCTCGCCTTTGGATGTTGACGCACTTAAACAGTTTCATCACGAAAACAATATGAAATGCTAATCCATGCTATAGAACCCAGCTTAAACAAATATTCTGCTTCTAATTAAAGATCAAAGATTTGGCTTTTTTTTTTTTTATAGGCCTTAACGGTCTTTTAGATGGGCTCTGAAATGCATCGTTTGGGTGGCACGGTGACCCAGGGGTAAGCGCCAGTGCTGTCTGCATGCTCCCTGTAATTGTATGGGTTTACTCTGGGTGCTCTGGTTTCCTCTCACATCCCCCCGATAAGTGTTGGTTACTATAATTTGGGCCAGGCTGAAGAGCGTGAACCTACCCAGCTTTGTGTAACACTTGTGAGATTGTTGTCACACGCACAGACCAAGCAATTACAACCAAAAAAGACTTGAAGACCTTCAGTTGACTCTTGGTACCTTCCCTGTTGATGGTGCTGATAATGTGTATCCTTCTCCTAACTTGGTCTCCTAACCTTTCTCGGTTGACCCAGAACTTTTGTGAAAGCACCTTTCCATGCAGCTCTTTTATTCTGAAGTGTCGATTGATGTCAGAGGTAGGGACCTGTCCTCTGGGCTTGTTTCGCCAGAGTCGACTTCTGCTCACTTGTACAGAGCCTTAACCCTCGAGCCACCACCGTTCGGATGGCACATCAAAATTTGAGTAACAACAAAAGGAAGCCATCTCTGCAGCGTTTAGTTCACGGCCTCAAACCCATCGTATCGGGTCTTGCGTTGAACTCTTGGGTTTGAATCCCTTCCAGATCTGCACTGCAGATGAAGGCGACTTTAAAACCTGTGACGTCCCGCCTTCTTCCCAGAACGCCGCAGTGACCTTTCCGTACATTATCTGCTATGATATTATTAACTTTACGAGCGCAGATTTATGAAATCCTGATATTCACTCTAAATGTCGAGAGAAGGACTCATTAGCAGACCTTTTAGATGGTCCCATTTCTGCAGGCGAGCCCTTTTTGTTTTATTTTCCTGTTGGTTTAATTAGATGGCCGTCGAGGACTTGAGGAACAAAGGGGGCCGTAATGCAGCCGGACGTATTTATCGTTTGTCTGCGGGCCATCCGACTCGTCGTCAGAGCTCGTCATTTGTTCCGTCGTAATCCACGATGCTCCAAAAGTAGCTGAGCTTGTTTTTGCCCCATCGTTCGTGATCTTGTGGAGCCCAACTAGGCAACCTGGAAAGCGGAGTTTTGTCTGACAGACCAGATGGATTTAGTGCAAGGAGAATTTGGAGAATGGACGACCGTCTCTCCTTTTTCCCCCTTCTGTCAGCCTTTTTAACGAGACATAACCAACAGGAGGCTTCAGGTTGTGAGTCATCATCGATCAGAACCAGACAGGCTAAAATAAAGGCCGTTGTGGGTTGCTTTTTGCAACCCAGGCTCTCACAAACAGTCTCTCAAACTCTCTCCTGATGGTTGCTTCTTGGAAATGTATTATTATCAATATTAAGAGTTGGTCTTTTTAGCGCGACTACAAATGTGTGAAACATGTTTCTCCGTTATAGGACTGTGGTACCTCCAAACATTTAACTTCCACTCAATCCAGGTTCACATATTTGCCAGCTGGTGAAGCGTGAGTCATCCTCCATCCTCTTCACCCTTCTGTTGCTCCAGAGTCCAATTGTGGAGTGATCTTTGCCAGTGCCTGTGGTGATCTTAGGCTAGGAAATGAAAATGCGCTCTAAACAAATATTCTTTGTGCCTATTTGTGTTTATAAGTCGCAAAATACAAGTCAAGTCACGAGTCTTTAGGCTAGAGTCCAAGTCAAATCTTAAAGTCTTACAAGTCTTACAATATATTGAAGTGTATGATTAAAAATACACAGATATATATATATATATATATATATATGCTGGAGCATGCTGGAGCCACCTGACTGAACGTGACCACACGGGGCAGCAGAGTTTAGGGAATCCGATGCCAGGAGTTCAGTCCGACTGCAGAAATGGCAGTAATTTAGGGGCACTTGAAGGACAGCGTAGCTGCAGCCATCCGTCTTGGAGAATAGCAGTATTTAACAGTTCTTTGCCCCGTGTGGTCGAGTGGGGCAATCAATTCCTTTTCCCCCTGATAGGACGTCCTTGCACTTTGCTGTGAATAATTATCTTCAGGGATAGTCTCGATACGATAATAGCCGACATGGAATCGGAACGCATGAGCTTATTGTCCTGATAATGGATGCATCAGTCACACGTCTGCTGCCTGAATTGGGCATCATTAATTGTGACAGGTAGGGTAATGCCAGGGGAAAGGGAGACGGGAATACCATTAAACACTCCCTGGTGGTGAAGAGTGTATGAGTGAGTATTTAGGACGTCGCTTACTTATGCATTTACAGTAAGGGCCCGTCTGTGGGGCAGGCAAGGGAGGTGGAGGATACATTTAATAAAACTACTCTGGTAGATCTGACAGCGACTGATACCACACCGCTTTAGATCCGACAGGGATCTACGTACCAAATACTGATCCCACACCGCTTTAGATCCGACAGGGATCTACGTACCAAATACTGATCCCACACCGCTTTAGATCTGACAGGGATCCACGTACCAAATACTGATCCCACACCGCTTTAGATCTGACAGGGATCCACGTACTAGGTACTGATCTCACATTGTTTTAGGGTTTTATTTTAGTTCTAGTTACTGATCCCACATTTTTTTCTTTTGTTAGAGTTCTAGGTACTGATCCCACATTGTTTAAGGGTTTTATTTTAGTTCTAGGTACTGATCCTACATTGTTTTAGAGTTCCAGGTACTAGGTACTGATCCCACATTGTTTTAGAGTTCTAGGTACTAGGTACTGATCCCACCTTGTTTTAGAGTTCTAGGTACTAGGTACTGATCCCACCTTGTTTTAGAGTTCCAGGTACTAGGTACTGATCCCACCTTGTTTTAGAGTTCCAGGTACTAGGTACTGATCCAACATTTTTTTTTTTAGAGTTCTAGGTACTAGGTACTGATCCCACATTGTTTTAGAGTTCCATGTACTAGGTACTGATCCCACATTGTTTTAGAGTTCTATGTACTAGGTACTGATCCCACATTGTTTTAGTATTTACTTAAGGTAATGCAACCACGCCCTGTTGTTGTCAGTATCAAGCTGATTTTACAGGGTCTTCATTCACTCCCCCGTTCATTTTAATCAAGCTTTTAATTTGATTGCCGTTTGCGATTTTTTGTACTGTAAAGCACTTAAGTGCAGTTAATATTTTAGCAGCGAGAAGAAAGGAAATTAATCTGCTAAATCATGTTCTTTCTGCATGTGCACACAAGACTGTAGACTAAGGTCCCTGTTGGAAAAGAAAGCTAAGCTCAACAATAGCTGGTTGCTGGTGTAAGCTGGTTTCTGCTGTCCAGTGCTGGCCTATGGCTGGTTTAAACTGGGTACATTTTGTAAAAAAAAAAAAGATACTTTAGTGCATTCGGATAAAGCACAACTAAGACCAGTGAATAACCGATACTGGTGAAGGTGAAACACTGTTAGAAATGGCACAGATCAGCAGGCTTTGTGTTATAAATCATATCCTCAAATTTTTCACGCCTTCGTAAGTGATCCAGTAACGGGGCGGGTGGTTGCTTTTAGATCAATTGGCCCAGATCTTAAAGCCATTTCTTAAATTATATTATTTCGAATAATAGTTCAATGATTTTTAAGGGAACAGGCAACACCATGAGACTCCCGAATCTGTTTGTACCAAAAGCCCATATGGAGCTCTAACAACCGGACTAACCTCCAGGTTGCTCCAGACTTCACCGTGTCCACTCTTGGTGGCCTGCCAACACGCCAACTTTCCCCGTTCAGCCCCCTTAATCTGCCCACTTCCCCCATACCAAGCTCATCCAGCAGGCTTCATTTTTGAACAAAAGCACAAAAACTAAACCGGAGTCGATTCGTGCCCGGCTCGGTTTGAAGCCTCCTGCACACCAGACTGGAGCTGCACACTTGAGTGAGCCGGCTTACTGATGCCAGCTGACGTGCGCTGTTATTAAGAAACATCAACAGTTGGATGGGGTTTTAGAGCCGCCGCGCCGTTCCTGTTTTCCAAACGCTGCCCGGGCCCCCATCTGATCCTTCACCTGGCTCGCTGGGTCTTTTCCAGGAGTCCGTCTGCTTCTTACACGCTCCGTTGGGCTGAGGCCTCAGGGGAAGGACGGATACCGTACTCAAGAACACGGACGACAGAGTCAGCGGGTCCGGCAGCTCCGCTCTACCCATGCCATCCCGCCTGGAGCGCTGCAGATGCCGCCTCACCGGCAGGGGATGGTGCGTATGTGTCGGGGTTGCTTTGCATTCAGTTCGGCAGAGATCACCCGACGCAGGCAGATGGGGCGCAATTAGTGTCGTTTGTCTGCCGATTTCCAGTATCAGTCGTCACCTGTCTGAGTGGAAGCAGACGATCGCTTTATTGCGCCGATTCTCGCTTCTGACGCTCGTGTAACGCGCCCCGGACGGCCCCGCTAACACGCTGTCACGATCGGTGAATGGATGTTTACGCGAGCGCGAGAAGTGATCAAAGTAAGTGCTCAGAAAGCGACACTTAGGCCGCGCCCCTCCTCGGTTTGTTTCCCCTCATAAATCAGCTTTATGAGCAAACAAACGGGTCTCATGCACAATGAGGCGCGATTATGAAGATGCACTCGGTTGCCAAGCCGTTGCCACCCGAGCAGAAGCCGAGGGGAGATTTGGGACTCGTGCAAATTATCCCTCAACATCAGCATAATTAAAAAGCATAAATCTATACCGCGGGGACGTTAACATTGTCACTCAAAGCATCCAGAGAGTCGAGTCGAGAGTGGATCGGATTAATTTGCGCCAAGCAGGGAGCCGAAATCGAATCGCACTTTTCCGGGGGTTTTGACAAAGACTGCGAAAAAAAAAAAAAAAGTCCCGTAGACTTGAAGGTCACTCAAGTCTGATGCATACAGATCATTGTAGTTTGGCTCAAACAAACAACGGTGACACCGACTCTCGCTTACCTCCGTTCTGTTCCTTTGGGAGCCCAGCAGCGAGCAGGCCTCCGAGATGCCAAGGTCACCCTTCGTGCCCCGCTCAGGTTGGATTCGCACCTCAGAATCCATCACCCGGCATGGCAGGGACGAACACCCCCCCTCTCTCTTGGCTCCATTTTTGGCCAGACCTGTCGGGACTCAGGTGGTCCTTCATCTCAGCGAGTATCTGACATGGCCAAAAAAACCCTGAGCCCTGAAGTCCTTCAGAGGGTGTGAAAAGAGTAAAGAGTGGGAGGGCTACTTTTTTTGATCGTTTTTCCAGCCGCTCGTGCCAACCTCGACTGAGAGAGCGCCGCATTTCGGAGAACTTATTGTATTTACGCTTTCAAAGTCGATCCGTAAAGTCACGAACGAGCCGTTATTGAGCGCCTGCGCTTAAATGAATAATAAATCAATCAGCCAAAGGTGACTTCAGTCTCCAAACAGACAGGAAATCTTGTCTGGTAACGTTTTCCCGCCGGATCTGCGACTAAAGCTGTAATAACGCCTGATGAAATAATCAGCGTCTGTGTTGACATCAAACATGTTCTGCATCTCGAACAAACGTCTCCAGTCTTTCGCCGCGCCGGTTTTACTCTTGCACTTTGGGATCCAATCTTTGAAGAATGTAGTCAGAGATTTGAGGAATTAGCGCCGTATTTTCCTTCGGCTCTAAAGTACGGGTAATTAAAACATGACTCGCGTATCCAGTCCGGGCTTGACGTGATTACCCAGGACAGTGATCCGCTCCACCGAACTGTAATGCGCCTTCTGCCCAAAAATAGGATTGTGTCACCTGATATACCATGCGGCCTTAATGCGCGTTTATTATCACGTCTGAGTAAACGAATGGAAGTGCATTAATGATGATTAGTCCCAGAAAGGCAATGCTGGATCTGCTAGAGTGCTTCTTGAAAAACCTGTACTTTCCTGGGGTCTTATTAAAAAAACTCAATCAGATATTCTCGCAGAAGCAATCTACCAGTATTAGATTGTAGGCAAAAAAAAATCAACTATGATTTACCGCTTTTAATAGACGATGATGCAACCGGTAATAACAACAGGGCACAAGATTGCAGGGAACAATTACACGAGAATTCTCCAGAGCAAAGCCACCTATCATCAGCGTCCTTTCCGTGCAGTCTGCACAAACATCAGTCAAGATCATGATCACTTCAAATTACGGCCCTCCAGAGAAACGGCTCTGCTTCCGTAACATCATTTCCATTGATTGTTGTGATCCTGACAAGACATGTTTGGACAGAGACCCTGCATTCATTCTAACCGATGATGACAATGGTCATTTTTTTCACCCCCTACCAGGTCGGGGGTTGAAACAGCCACGGAACGGGCTCAGAACAATCGTTGTATGGACACAAAGGAGAAAAAAATACAAAGTCGTCATAAACCGAAAAACTAAAGAATTAGCATGGATTTCTGATTGTGTTAAACTTCACCGTTCCGACCCGACCCGTCCACATTAGAACCGTAACACTCAAGGTAATGGTAGGATGACCTAATAATTTTGCTTGCCAGAAGGCAAAGATTTTGTACTCTTATTCAGATAAAACACGCTCATCTGGAAAGGTTGCCACGTATAAGAAAAGTAAATCACAAAATGGGTGCGAGTTTAAATAAAGACACAAAAGAATGTAAAAACGGCATCGTGTTCCGGGTGGTCCCTGCCAAAGTGGGCTTATTTATAGGTTAAGTGACCTCAATTTGCCCTTTAGGAGCACAATGCGGCCTGCCCTGAAGGTCAGGGGAATGATTTCGGGTTCAAAGTCCTTTCTAAACACATCATTATTGACAGTGGGTGGGTTTACTGAGATCTATGAAAATGACCTGTTCAATTATGTAATAAACTAGATTAAGAAATGAAATATTTAAAGGACTTTGCCGTTTGGAGCGTGGCTTGTTGGGCGTCTGGATGGGGGTTGAAATGGGTCCGGACTCCACTTCGGAAACGGCGGACACATGATCGGATAATTTTATTTAGTGGAATAAATTGTCAACTGGCAACTCAACAAACCTGCATCAACCTCGCGTTTAGAATAGAGACTCTTCTGACTCAGTTGATGTGTTTAGAGACTTTTTGTGTAGCTCACCTGTGTGTGTGTGTGTGTGTGTGTGTGTGCGTGTGTGTGTGTGCGTGTGTGTGTGTGCGTGTGTGTGTGTGCGTGTGTGT
>JAUZSV010083574.1:0-22192 GCA_034780495.1 Parotocinclus cesarpintoi
AACTCGGGAGTTTTCGGGTAGTGATGCCAGAGACGAATAGTTTCTTCACGGAAATTACATACTGTACACGTTCTTTGGTCCGATTAAGCAGACTTGTGGTCCAAATAAGCGAATAACATTACACGTCTATAATAGGATTTGTTTCACTTTAGTCTCACAGGCTATAAATCACTCGAAATATAATTCCTCTTACACTCTGCACACACTCCTGCTGTCCGGTGGATTCCCAGGCATGGGAAAGTTTTTTAGGGGAATACTGTCATGTTCAGTACCGATTTCCAGTATTGTGTCTGCGGCTCTTAAGGGAGATGACAGCTTTTATATCTTATAATAGATCGAAATAAATAAACAGACATGCAGAGACAGAACCCAGAGCTTAGAATCAAACTGAGGACTCAAAAACTCAAACCCTTTGCTGATTCAATAAAGCCTGAAGGGATTTTTGCTTTCTGTGTTTGGGAAAACCTTTGTGTGTGACATTTCTAAATAGCTTTATAGACAGAACCGCTTCAGAAAAGCTCAACGGGGTTTGAAAGAAGTATATAAAGGAGCAATAAACCAAAGAACAAAGAACCTGTATCAGAAGTACCTGCAGAAATGTGGAAGATGGAAGATGGAAGCTGGAACACAAACATAGTTGGGACAGATGGTACCAGAACTCAGCCCTACATCAGACATACGGAAATGGATTCTACCTGAGACTGGCATCGACTGATGAGGATACCAGGTACCAGGTGTAACCGAGGGGCGATCTGACCAACTTGCCAGAGGTGGGATATGAACCAGAGTGCTTAAGTTGGTATCCAAAACTATGTCATTTTCTTGGTACTGCTCTGGTTCTGTTAGTCCTTTTTATGTTCCTGCCCTGCCCGTTCCTCCAATCTAGGTCTAGATCTTTGTTTTGGTAGCCAAAGCCAACCAGGGGTGCCCCGGCATGGCTTGCATGGTCCACTCTCAAAAACCGTGAAATTGCTGTTTATTTTACTGTTTACAGAAGAAACTGTTAGATCGTTCATACAGAGCTTTGTTAGAAAACCTTTGAGATCGACGTCCTTAAAAAGTTCTTGCTTGGTGATTATTTCACCGGTGTGGAGTCTTTGGTTATCCTTGATTAAAGCCGGTGATCCTTTGCACCACTGTAACGGAATTTCAAGATATAAAGTCCCTTTTTATCCCGAATATTTTGCACCAAAATGAAGGCCTCTCCATTGTCTGGTGCGCTGTTGAAAAGGCCCATTGTCTGAAGAATCCTGTGTGCACCTGGAAAGACCAGGCTCGCTGCTACGCTACACTAACTCAGGCAGAGCGGGCACCGGGGCGCTTGGCATCCCTTGGCCAGGGTGTGCTCGCGATCTCTGGCTGGTTCACCCGACGCTGCACCTGCTCTACGAAAAATGATGTTTTAATGAAGATGAAATACTTTCACTAATCTACTGTAACGAATTAAAGGAACATTTGGGACTGGACGGCCGGGTAACAAATACGTTTTCTCTCACAGTGCATTATTAGCTGCTTAGGAAGCTCCTTAGTGGCTCTTAAGAAATAATTAGAATTATAAAATAATTATTAATAATAATAATAACAAAAAGAGCAACCAAGATTGCAGGTTGAAGGAGGATGAACTTTCCACTTTAGCTTTCCCATCATGCACCTGACCTGCAGTAAAAACAAACAAGGCTTCACATCTGTCTATAAATCTTTTCTGCTCTTTATTTTGTTCCCTTTTTCCTCGACTCGCCCTTTTTATTGCCTCTTTCTCTTTTCTGCTTTTCATATCCCCTTTTTCTCTCTTGACATTTTTCTTCATTCTTCCATTGCTATTTCTTTCCTTGACTCTTTCTAACATCTTATCTTTTTCCCGTTTCTACTTTCAATGTTTTGCACTTTCTCTTTTTATTTCATTTCTCGTCAAAGCTTTCCCTTTGTCTGATCTCCATTATTATTTATCGATTTAAAATCTGCCCTTTTTCCCTTTCTTTCTTTTCCTAAACCCCTCCCATTTTTGACCCTTCTCATCCTTGCTTTTTTATTTTGTTTTATATCGGCATTCGCTGTTTTATATTGCAGTTTATTTTCTCGGTTAAACTTTCTTATTTACCTCTTCCTTTCGTGTTACCCACTGCTTCTTGTTTCCCCTTTGTTTACATTCCTTTAGACTTTTTTCTCTATTTTTGGCTCTTCCCTATTTCTTATATAGCTTCCCCTTATAAAGATTGACCTTTCATGTTCTACCTTCTAACCTTTCTCTTTCACGTCTCCTTTTGACCATGCTGACTTACTGCTCGCTTTTTTTCTTTGCCCTCTTTTCCTTTCTTTCAACCGTTTTATCTTTTTTTTTGCTCTTTCCCTCTTTTTCTTGATTATTCTATACTCTTTTCTCAGAGCTCTTTTATTTCTTTGCCGCTGAACATGGGAAAGACACGATATAAAGAAAAGCGATGATGATGATTTCTTTCCCCCACTCTTCATTTCTTTTCACTTTACCGTTACGTCTAGTTTTTTCTTTTCTTTCCCTGTCGTCTGTCTATCTATCTATCTATCTATCTATCTATCTATCTATCTATCTATCTATCTATCTGTCTATCTGTCTGTCTGTCTATCTATCTATCTATCTATCTGTCTGTCTGTCTGTCTATCTATCTATCTATCTATCTATCTATCTATCTATCTATCTATCAGTCTGTCTATCTGTCTATCTATCTATCTATCTATCTATCTATCTATCTATCTATCTATCTATCTATCTATCTATCAATATGTCTGTCTGTCTGTCTATCTATCTATCTGTCTATCACACCCTATAAGAACAATGAAAGCACTCCTAGACTGGGCAGTTTCTCAGTAGAAACACTAAGACCTTCTTTGCACAATAACGGTGAGCAGAGCCAATGAGAACAAAGGACACAGACGCTCCGCCCCTTTCTCTTAGCCTGCCTCCAAGCTCCTCATGGGCATATAATTCTCGAGCTGACCCACTAAACACGCATATATACACACACACACACACACGCACGCATGCATACACATTTCTAGACCTTGAACCTAGCACGAAGATCAAGTCCTACGGAATATAAACTCGCATTTCCAGGAGGTTCGCCGAGTCTCTGCATTTGCAACCCAGGACTAATTTGTCTTCTACGGGGAATTAGTGGATATCGAAAGGTAAGCGTGTTATCTGGTGCTCTGAAACAGCGCTGCTCCAGGACATGAGGAGCAGATCCATTGTTCACTCCAATGTTCACTTTCTTACCCTCGTCTTACTTACTCGCGTTTGCTTTTTTTTTTTTTTTTTTCACAAATCGTTTGTCTGTTTGCCGTTCATGATGAGTTAAGACGCGACCGTGCACGTTTTAGATCGTCAGCGTTTCTGGGTTATGCAGGGCATAGGACAAGTTCTCTTTGTTGACTCGATCATTTCTTTAGTCTGAATTAATCATGTTGTCCACGGATCAGATGAGCTTTCGGTAAGACAGGTCTACATGGCCTGCTGTATAGACCTCTGGTTTGGCTCTGCATCACTTCTATTTTAAAACCTCGCATTTGAAAGGCAGCCATGGGTAGCCAGGTGGAGAAGGAGGGACACATTTGCCATAGTTAAAGTGTCCATTGCAAGGATCCATCTATCAGACGTTTGTGTTAGGACAAGCAGGTGTTTAGAAGATCGTAGTAGTCTGGTCAACCTTTTTATTGTCACAGTTGACAATCTGTAGTACCCGGAAAGCACAAACAGACCCACAGTGTCCACAATTGTTGGTTTATATCCAAGGAACGTACTAAAATTAAAAGATGGTAGTGCCTAGTACAATAGATCCAAGTTTATTATATAACCCAAAGCCATTTTGAGCGACAGTCAACCATTTACCTTTTAGAAGGTCTTTGATGTGAAAATGGATTTTTCTAGACCTGTGTAACATCCAGACAGCCCTTGAATTGAGTCTGACCCTTGAATCTGTTTTGATCGGTTAGTTGGCACCGCCTGCTTGATGAAGATGAACATGTCAATGAGAAGCAGTGGATGTGACCAAAGCTTTATCACCTATTTAGAACTATTTTGAACTCTATTGTGATGTTCTTTTCCAGTGTATGGTGAAGCCATGGCAGAGCACATGATGATGCCAATGAGCCACAGCCAGGCCAATGGCAGTCTGCACGGATATCGAATGGGCATAAATGGCCAGCAGCATGCTCCCCAGCCTGGTCTAAGGGCCATGCCCAATGGACAGTTAATGCACTTTGGACCTCAAGGAGCCATGCAGCGACCCAACATGGTGATGAATGGCCAGATGAATGGAGCAGCAATGGGCCATCACCAAATGCAGTCAGCCAACATGATGTACAGCAACCAGGGTCAGCAGCACCAGCAGCATCACATGCACCAGCAGCAGCAGCTTCAAAGCCAACAACAACAACAACAACAACAGCAGCAGCAGCAGTACATGACTGGAGGCCTGAATTCCCAGCAGCTCATGGCCAGCATGCATCTTCAGAAACTCAATACCCAGTACCATGGTCATCCACTCGCTGCCATGAATGGGCACCATGTAGCAAATGGAGCTCAGTTTCGTATGGGTCCAGCTCAACTGGCCAACGTGCAACACATGGGTGGCCCTGCGCTGGGCCTCAGCGGCATGGATGCCGATCTTATCGATGAGGAGGTTCTTACGGGGTTGGTCATGGAACTGGGACTGGATAGAGTTCAGGAGCTGCCCGAACTGTTCCTGGGACAGAATGAATTTGATTTTCTCCCGGACTTTGTAAGCAAACAGCAGCCCAGTACGGTCAGCTGCTGAGATGTGGAGAGTGAGATCCTGAAAGGGTGGACATGCAGTAAGAGGTGGTCATTACCCTGTTCGTAGTATTGGAGAGAACATTCTCTACAGCGCAGACGAACAGGCAGATGTTTCTCTGGTTCACCGCTAAAAGAGTGGTGGAGCTTCAGCCAGAGCAGTGGGATGGGGTAGTAAACACTGCTCCTGCCCACCTCGAGACATGAATGTAACAGTGTTGCAGAACTATGAGCTTGGTGCAATATCAAGCACGCGCTGTCCTCATAGTAGTTTCACATTCACATGTAATTTATTTATGTTCTCAACTTTGGTGGGAAAATTCTGCATTGCGGGATGCCTCGGTGCAGTTTTGATTGGAGTGGGGGGGTGGGGATTGGATTGTAACTCAAGGATCTGTAATTTGGTCTTTTGAGAAATTCCCATATGTAATGAACTGGTCAAGTGCAACTAGACCCTCAGTGAAGTATGTGATCTACATATAGCAAGCAGGCTCCTTCAGATATCTCATGTAGAACTGCCTTAAATCACACATTTTATTTATTTGTTGTTTTTTTCCTCAGTCACCCTTTGGTAAAAGAGGGTTATGTGTTTGACTTGGCGCTACTGTTAATAAACATGGCCGGCTTATCCCGTGGCCTGATTTTACATTGATCTCTGAATTTACTGGAACAACAGAGAATGCTGCTGAAATCAGTAAATGGGTCATGGGTTGCCATCTTGCATCACTTGTGGTATACAGCCATATTCTACAGAGTGGATAAGATTTTAGAAGTGCTTTAGAAGTACATTGACAAAAAGTAGGCACAAGCCATAAAGTCTCATCTTGCTTGGTGGTTACAGACCAATGCTAATCAACACTGAATGCTAGCAACTAGTCTGATCTGATCACCTAGCATGCTAGCCATTAAAAAAATGTAACCCTGCACAATGGTACACTGTTCTCATAGATTCATTAGATGGCTGCCTTCAATTTGTGCCCCATATTTTATTGCTTTTTAATTTTAAGTGTGTGTTTGGGAAGGGAGGGGGTGGTCAGAGTGAACAGTCCAGCTTAATCTTTGCCTGCATCGACTACACGGGCCCTTCATGTCTGCTGGTTTACTTCTAAGAACATGTGCTCCATTTATGGAGACGTCCTGTTACTCCTTCTGGAGGGGGTTGCGATGGCAAGCCTTTTAACGCTCCATTGTCATTTCCTGCATCTCAGAGGGGGGAGGGAACAGAAGGGTAGAAGTTGCGTAGATGGCTACTACAAACAAGCTACTCTTAGGAGAGCATGGTACAGTTGAAGGTGCCATGCTGTGCTTGAGGGTTGAGCTGTAATTTTGTTCTGCTGTACTCGTACAGTATTTTTACCAGTGTATAATGGCTTGACAGTTTTGTTTTCTGCAATTAGCTAATGGAAGTTAAGCTAACCCTCATGGCTGCTTAGATATCAGGGTGAATACAACTGGTCATTCTGCTTCTCTAGCTTTTGTCTGAAGAAAATGTATTTATTTTAAGCAATAATAAACTATTTTATTTATGGAACATTGTTGCTGGTGATGTCATTTTCATTGAGAGCTTTGACAAATGTGGAAATGGTTTATTGGTGAAGCAATACTACAGTGCTTAGAAAAGGTAGGGGGTATATTATTATAGGAGATTTCATTTAGAAGTGTCCCCTAATTTTTGTGAGCAGTATACATGAACTGTGGTGGACTAGCAGTGAGCTGGATCAATGAAAGCTTTCTTAAGAAAAAAATGGTGGCTTAAGACAAAACACAAGTTCATAAGAATGTTTTTAAATCCAGTTCTTTTTCTGATGTAGGCTATGTTGCAGTGTACAGCTTTTTGTATAGGATGAGAGACATTTTGAAATTGGATTTACCAGTATTTCCATTACTTAGTTTAATCTGCATGGAGAATTGTAAAAAGAAAGGGGGAAAATGTGAAACCAAGCATTCAAATAGTTTGGTGAATGTAGATGCATACCATATAGACTCGTATCACCTGAGACAAGTGTGAGGCTATTGAAAGATTCTGAAAACATGTCATGGTTTGAAGAATATCAACTGTGCATGTTTTTCTATAGAATTAAGGAAAACACAGAAATTTAATATAAGACACTTTCATGAATCCAGTCACTTGACATGGACCAGAGGACCAGGTTTCAAATCCCACCCTTGGTGAGCTCTAAACTCTTTGAAATGACTAAATTTAAATGCGTAATTACTTTAAGACCTTTTCTACACAATGCTGAATTGCCAATTTCAGCACTGTCTGGGGAGGGGTGTGTGTTGTTTGTTTGGTTGGGGGGGTCTTTTTCTGCCTAACTCTGCAATTTGAAACTTGCAGATAAGTCACTGTGTATGTTCGTGAAGCCAGGGTGTGATTAGCAAGGCTGGGCTATGTAACAGCTTCTGCATTTCAGTTTTGTGATGACCTCTGATCCAAGATGTCCCAATCCCACCCAATCCACAAAATGTCTGCTGGATAGGAAATGGGTGTGAAGTTGTCTTACACTCTTGGCACAGAGTAACAGTTGCTTAGACAGCTATGACTGTAATGTCTGAGATAACTGTGCATCATGATCCATTCTGAGTGACTCTGTAGTCTGAAATAGCTCTTTAACGTTTCGTTTTTGCATTTGACACTTTTTATATGCGATCTAGACTAGACATACGGTAAGCAGGGCGTGACAGGAGATATTTACAGTTAACCAGTGATTGTTTTGCTCTGTCTCCTTCACCCACAACAACCGCTATACACTTCCTGTGTGTGCTTTCAACATTCTCAGTTTAGATCAACAATCCTAAACCCACCACAGTGAGACAGATCTCTCACCATGGCTACAATAAGTGAAATCATGAATGACAGTGAGGTTGAGAAGGACTTTTTATAACGGTATGGGGATTTCGCTATGGGGTTTACCCCAGAATCAGAGAGAGATGACCCTCTGAAACGACAGTTGGGTTTTACAGCGCTTGATTTCCAGGCAGCACAGATGAAGTACGCTAGATTTTAGTTGCGTCAGCCTACTTCCCCTGTTCGCCTACTCCTGTTAATGACTACAGGGATGCTGACCACTACTGTTTATGGTTGTGGAGTGAAGTATAAACTGCTAAAGGAAAATATAACTCTTGATAACCAATGGTGTTTATATGAAGTATGTGAAATTAACTATTTTACTAAATTGGGTCATGTTAGTGTCAATAGCAGTTTTATTATAGCAAATAGGCTTGGTATTTTTCAAAAGTAAATCTTTGGAAAGCTTTAATATAATGCATGCTAAACATATTACTCATAAAACATATTACCCTTTAAATATGGTCTGAATCTAATCATTAGAATTAATGATTTATTTTACAAAATAACAATTGGCACATTTACAGCATTTAGCAGACTGACTTATCCAGAGTGACTTTGTATTCTTTTTAGTAAACAAAACAATTTGTTAATTCAAAATTAAAGCAATAGCCCAAGAACGAAATACAACCAGAACATGTTAGGATCTGATGTAGGTAGTCAAGAAAACACACAAGCAAAAATTTATTTTGTTTATTTGCTCCAGTAATACCCAGGTAGATCCTGACCTTGGTCTCTGTCTTTGTTTGCATGTCCTTCCTGTGTCCACATGGGTTTACTCTGGGTTCCTTACTTTACTCCCACATTCCAAAGACATTGACTGGTTAATTGGTTGCTCTAAATTGGCGCAGAATAAATGAACATGACTAGTATTGAGATAACCTTTCTCCTATCTTGAATATCCACTGGTGCTGATAGGATGTTAAATGAACAATTGAAAAAAAACAATCATTGGAATGTGTGCTGTACACAGGCATGATTGGCCATGTCTAAAGGACGGGAGGTTGGGATCGTCCCCTGCTGCCGCAACATGGACTTCCCCTGTGACCCTTGATCAGTCAAGAGGGGGCAAAATCTTGAAATAACATAAGCAACAATCATTTAAAAATGGTTTAATATAGAATCAATATTAACATGTATGCTGATCTAGCAGCATGGCAGTAAACATCTACTCAAATGCTAAGTTTTAATATATTTGTTCCTGATGAGGGTTGCAGTGCATAACACAGTACCTTTAACAATTCAAGACAATAGGTCAGTTAGAAAAAAATCAGCTAGAAGAAAATCTATCAAACTTATTTCTTAAGGGAGAATTCCTGCCTCTTTCCAGGAGCAGCACTGTGACACAAGCAGTTAGCATGGTCGCATGTCCTCTTCATACCCGTGTGGGTTTACTCCGGTCTCCTCCCACATTCAAAGACATATATTAGGTTAACTGCTCACACTAAATTGGTCCATTGTGAATGCAAACTTTATTCCTTCTCATTTTTCAAATTTCCATATATTACATTTTGGGGTATCCCCATATTTTTGTGAGCAGTACCTATAGGTGTTACAAAATGTGGAAGTTGTGGAAAATAACAAGGAAGAGGTTTGCTTGTTTTTTTTTTTATCAATTATAAATGCATAATCTGAAATAAGCAATAATTGACTTGTAACCTTATAGTCAATAATTACCTTATAGCTACTTATTAAAAATAGTTTAGGTTCCTCACCCACAGGAGGGTAATATCACATTTAACATCAATGTTTGAGATAATTTTGAATGACTATACTTTGTGCAGATTCAAGTCTGTCCTCTGCCATTAAAAAATAAGCAGCCACAGGCTAAATAGAAGCACTTGGCAGCCTATGGCCCTCTGAGAAGGGCATGTACCAGTTAATGTCAAGAGACTGGGCAATTGGACATGTCCAAATTGGGAAGAACTATGGAAATAAAATTGTGATGCTCTTTGGATTAACATTCATTACAGAGGAAGGTTGTCATTTAAATAGTGTTTTTTATAACACATCTGTATTACTACTACACTTATAACACCAACATTATTGATTTTACAGATACAACTGTTGGATCCCCTTTATCTATGGTAAAATGGCTATACTGTGTCATATATTGAGACATTTGTGGTATTCATGCTCCAGAATGGATTGTGAAGCAAAATGCCTAATATTGTGTAGGTTCCCCTGTGTGCTACCACTGTTCCGACCCATAAAACATCACAATGTTAAAGTTATTCACTTCACCTGTCAGTGGTTTTAATTTTATGGCTGATTGATTAATGTGTGATTGGCTTGAATAGTTACAGTCAGGGTACTGGATTTAATACCAGGCACTGCTGGGAAAAAGTAAGGAGAAATGTGTGGGTCCTGATTAGATAGGACATTCAGGGGGACCCTACAGGAAACAATACTATTGTTTGCAATTACTGGCTACTTTATTTGGTATGCCTGTTCAACTGCTTGTTAAAGCAAGTATCTAATCATTCAATTACATGGCAGACATTCAGTGCATTTTGGGCACGTAGGTGTGGTCAATACAATCTGGTGAAGTTTAAACTGAGCATCAGAATGATAAGGAAATGTGTTAGAAGTGACCTTTAATTTGGTATGGTTCTGAAATGCTGAAGATTTCCGTGCACAGCCATCTCTAAGGCTTACAGACCCTAGACCTAGAGCATGTTCAGGGAAAAAAAAAGAAAATATCCAATGAGCAGCGGTTCATGTCTGGCTGAAAATGCCAGAAGTCAGAGAAGAGTGGTCATACTGATTTAAGTTCATAGAAAGTCAACAGTAACTCAAATAACCAAATGCTGCAGTATTCAAATGGCAGGGTCAGTACACGTCATGAAAGCATGGATGAAACATTGTATAATTGAAGCATAATTGTGTGGGCATATTTTCTTGGTGCACTTTGGGCTACGTAATACCATCAGAGTACCATGTAAAAGTACTGTTGCCTATCACAAAGTTCCATTATTTACCCATTTTCTGATTTATATTTTCAACAAAGCTAAAATTATTTAAGATTATTTTCTCAAACAATTGCTGAGGAATGTTTCCAGTACCTCATTGAATCTATGCTAAAAAGATTTAAATCTGGTCACCAGGAAAAAAAAGGAAGGGTCAAACCCAGTACTAGCAAGGTGCACCCAATGATGTTATAAGTCACTATATAAATGCATTATTGGTGAACCTGGTATTTGTAGGGTATTTTGAAATGTAAAATAAAACTGGAAGGGCTGTGTCAAAGTGTATTCAATTATACAGCTCACAAAAATAGGGGATATTTTAAAATGAGCAGTGTATTTAAGTGTTGGTAAAAACTACCCCTGCATTCATGTGCCTTTTCAAACAAACAGATCACCCATGGTGTATGACTTTATGTTTCCTAAATCAGTCTAGTTCAAAGAAGTCAGTCTGTAATGTAAGTTTCCTCATTTAGCTTAGAAATATCAGTAACTTTAACTAACATTAGTTCAGTAAACAGGTCAGAGCGGTTGCTTTGTCTCTTCAGAAACAGTGTAAGTGGGTTTGAAGTTCCCATATGTAAAATTATGCTTGGATAGCGTACATGTAGTAACATGTTCCTCCTTTCGGCTGTGAGAATGTGTTCAGCATTGGGAAGCTGCAGGGATTTCTTTGCCTAGGTATTACATTCATGGGGAGATGTAAGAAAATGTTTTTTCTTTCTTCGTTCTGTTTAATAATCATGGAAATATCTGAATGTATACTAATCAAATCAAGAAAATGTTCATGAATACACACCATTTGCTCAATATGCAACATTTTAGGAAGTGAAAAGCTGAATGGTGAGAACTCCACAGCTGAAATGTATGATAATATGTCCACTACAAGAAAGACATGGAATGGAGTTTACTGAAGGTGAACACCACTGCTCTCCAAAAACGTTCTGTCCAAATTTACAAAGGAGCAAGTGAAATGGTTGTAGGGCAATGTTTTGTACAGAGGTTGTGACTGGCAAGCATGGCAGACAACATGCAGGCAAAGGAAATGCAGACAACAATTTTCCTTTGCCATGTTGAAGCCTGCTATCCCAAAGCTTAAAGGCATACTTGCCATACCCCACCTCGCTCCCCTCCATTGTGCAGGTCAGATTAGCAGCTGCATTAGCAGCACACTAACAGATGATGTTTTTTTTCCATTAATTAAGGTAGTAGTTACCTAATTACCTAATTAGTTACCTAATTAAATAGTGAATGGCTTACTGATAAATATGCCAAATTAAAATATGATGATGTTTGTCAGTTATTGCAACTTTGATGAAATCACCGCTTTACCATCTCAAGAATAACTCATGCAGATATATAAGTTATTGCAAAGGATTCACATTTTTCCCTTGGAATGCATAAGGTGATGTCCATCTTGCTGAGACAGGCCATGGCACTGGGAGAGTGTGTGGAGGACTGAAACACTGGAGACCCCACCACCCACTTGGGCATTTATTGCTGCCCGCCTTTGATGTTAAGGGCAATGTGTAAATTATTCATTTTCCCGTGTGAAGCGTAGGCCTCAGCCTGGCCAGCTAGAACAGGTTTAGACAGGATTGACACTATTTGTTGTGCTCCTGTGTGTGTGTGTGTGTGTGTGTGTGTGTGTGTCACCCTGCTGTGTCTCCATGGAACTGGCTCTAAATTCGCATGTGGCTAAATGTGACTGGCACAACCACTACATAAGGCTCATTTTCTGAATGTGCCCTGATCTACCAAAAAGTAGATGTACACACCCCATAGCACCATGACCAAATTTCAGTGTGGCGAACAATCACCCACTGGAGATGACTATCATGCTGACAAACATATGACGTGTGGCACCATCATCTTATCTACAACGTCATGGCAATCTCCCGATTGCTAGCATGACCATCTGTGGAGACAGAGATGAGATCTGCAGCAGGGTACATATGCAGGAAAGCATTCTAGAACCAAGTAGAAATGGCTCCAATTCTCCTCTAAGTACATAGTGAGCTTGCAGAAAACTAGGACAGTTTGTTTGTCAATTAAAATTAGTCTTAATTTACAGGGGTGGGGGTGTCAAACGCATGAGTCTATTAAAGAAAATGTTGGATCTTTGTGGAGAAGGATTTAAAATGCAACAGGATAATAAAGAAAACATACCAGACATTTTTGCACAAATTTGTGGCGTAAAAGTTGTCATTAAAGTGAAATGGGGAATATACCAAATACTAATGAATTCATAAATATATGGTATTTTTCAGCTATTAAACATATAACTGTTACATATAATGTTGATCATATGATTTGTAAATAAAATAATTGTATTCAGGTCTAGAGAAATGCCAAATAGAAGCATTTTTACTGGTCGTCTCAGACTTTTGTCCCCCATTGTATTTTTCAAAACATAAACCTAGACAATTATTGTATACTGAAATGCTATGCTATATTTAGTTACTATGTTAAGGACTTAAAAGATTGACATGGACAAAATTAATAATATTGCATCAATGGTACAGTATTATCCTTCATCCTTACATCCTTACATCCTTCTATGTCGGACTTAAGAAGCAGCTGCTAGAACCAAGTTCCTGAGCAAGTGGGTTTAAACCCTGGGCTGGCTTGCACTTGAATGTTGGGAGGTGCAGATATGGAGCCCTATGATAGACACTCACTCTGCATAGGGTGTACCTCTAACTGTGAATTCTAGAACAAACTCCAGACTCAATGTGACCCTGGATAAGCAAGCACAAAACTGGAAGCTTGGTGCTTTCAACTTAAATCCAGTATGAAATCACTGTTTAAATATATCTTATACAGCCAGATCATTTTAGGGTTTCAATTATGAAACATAAAACATGTTTTCCTGTACCAGTGGTTACACACTTTGCAGTTTGAATGTGTTCATTCTTATCTGAAGATAGCTCTAGCATTGCTAGCTCTGCTGCCTAGAACTAAACTTACTAAAACTGAAAAAGTGTGTAGTCTCCACTTCCATGGTCATGGAATTCATTGGGTTGGGTGCAGAAGTGCTCCTTGTATGGAATGCCAATTTAATGCAGGGTCCTATAACCACACCACCCAAGTCCTCAGAAAGTGCTGTTTCCAGCACCGTGCTCTTACCACCAAGCCACATAGCTGGTAATTATGAGGTAATGGTTATTTTATATTGTAGTGTTTAGCGCTAGAAGACAATTCTTTGAGACAGTAGGAAATGCACACGTGATGGACAAGACCCTGTTTATGTAAGGGCTGAAGTCCCGCTAAATTTACAGAGAACATGCAAACATGAGGTTTAAGCTCAAACATAATGTTACAAATGATAAGTCATAGAAGGTGAAACCCCAACCAACTACAGATAACATGCAGAAAAGAGATTAATGAGTCCAATACTCTACTATTACACTAACACATTTGAAAGTATGTGGCATCAGAAATACATCTGGAATTATGAAATGGAATTATGGAAATAATGGATTTTTAAATATGGAAAGTAGAAATGCAATGCTGTTGATGGTTATGTTCCCTGTAGCTAGAGCTTATTTTAGAAAGATGGGACATAAGGTCTAATGGGGAATCACACATTAATTCCTTCACACCTAGGGATAACTTGGAGTAGCCACACAAAAGAACATACCAAATTCCACACAAAGTAACTAGAGACAAATGTCAAACCTCACTGGTTCAGTGCAGCACCAACAATACCTGTAACACACTATTACATCTAACTGAAACTATAATATAAAAATCAATACAGTTTATTAATAATAAAATGGTTGCGACTGCACCAGGTTGCCATCCCTGCTGGATTCTACTTCCAAATTTTGGTGTATATATCATTAATGTAGTACTTGGCATATACCTTGGCAATGGATGGCTAAATGTTAGTTAAATAAGGAAAAATGCAAGTACACGTGTGCCGTGTTAGGAAAATAATAAACAACAGGTTGGTGTGATGCAACCCTGATGTGAAGTGAAGGCTTTCTGTTATTGGACAATAATCAACTTCCAGGCGGTTAACAGCCCTACACAAATTACACCATCGTGCATTATTTTCCTAAGGAAGCATTCACTGCCGTGCTTAATTCCTTATATGGATTACTTATTAACTCCTTTTATAAGGCTGCTCCTGATTATGTAGATTGTTTTCTTGGTTGAATTAGTCAGCACACTGCAGAAGTGCTCTTTCTGTTTAAACAGTTTTTTTTTAAACATAGAGAAGACGTTCCAGGGAAAAAGAAAAATCAACATTTTGGAATCTGTCACATCTGATATGCAGGCAAAACTACTGGAAACGTCTGCGCTAGATTTTACCTAGTTAGCTATGTTTTAATGTTACATAGATGGAAATATCACTGATTTTGTAGCCCTAGGTAAAACTCCTACTAAATAATTTGCAGAGAATATAACGTTGATTCTCTGTGGAGTTTCTTGACAAAAGTGAGCTCATGTAGATTATTAACAGCTAACTAGCATACATGCTAATGTGAGGGCAGGAGGACATGATGTTGTTTCCAAATTGCAAATTCATTAATATTCATTGCCTGGTGTTAGTAATCAGGGTAAGCATGTAGAGCAACTGTCCTTGGAGCTGTGCAGTAGCACTTAGTAACACTTTCAACCGCTAAATGCCACTAAAACTGAAACCACACTTTGGATTATTTTCTACTACATGGATTTAAACTGGGTGCCTTTAGGATTCAGACTTCACATAGGTTTTGCTTTAGTCATGTGCTAATCACATTTGAGAAACAGAACAGTAGCACGATGTGTAGCCTTGTGTGACAGCTCTTAAAGTAAGCACACTGTAGCATGTACCAGGTTTAAGGGTTTTCCAGTATATCCAGAAATTAACGTGAATTATGTGATTTGCCCGCCCATACTCTCCAAGTAAGGCCAGTGACACGAGCTCTCAGATGTTCCTTCCTGTTTACTAATGAGGATGTGGTAAGATTTACAGTATATTGCATCTCTTGCTTTACAGTCGACAAATGAACGAGCCTTCACACAAATGCCAGCAAGTGAAGGCCTCTCACATGAAGGTCTCATCAAGACTAAACACAGTTCTCACAAATCACTTACCACAGTAAGATACGATCAAGAAAAGCATTGGTTCCTGATTGCATAATCATACCAATAGTAGAGAACCATGTTTACTAGATTATAAAAATTGTATTCATTCTTACTGGTTTTAAACACACTCATATGCATTATTTAAGATCATAATTGACATACGTGTTCTCATATCATTTGCAGATCTGAAGGATTAAACGTTATACTGCATAACTTTAAGTATGTAGACACACAGGCTTATAATTTATCTTGTTTAACATCTAGTCACGTGATATAGCCAAACATTCATATAAAAAATAGCATTCAAAGATGTAGCACAAACTGCTACAACAGATTTAACTCTTCTATGAAGGCCTTGTACGGTTAGACACTGGTGTTGAGTGATAAGACCTGGCTCACCATCAAATTCCAATGAATCTTTTAGGGGTATGATGGAGTTTTGGTCGGTGTTCTGTGCAAGCTAAGTTGTAAATCTAAATTGACCAACCGTTTCTTAATGGACTTTGTATAGGACAGCTGAGCAAAAAGAGGTTTAAACCAACTAATGTCCTGTTGAGAATCACTGAGGTGTGCAGTACAACCCATTCTATCACCTCTGCTTGTCTATGGAGATTCCATAACTACGCTTCGTATTATAAACCTGTTAGTGGTGGGTGTGGCTGAAATAACAGAGATCAGAAATTATAGGGCTGTACTTTTCAAATCATGAGAATTCATAGGAGAAGGATTTTGCTAGATTTTGGAACATGAACCACAAGTGCATTAGTGAGTTTTGTCAAACTCTTATTTAAGAGGCACTGTCATTCTGAAACAGGGCAAAGCCTTCCCAAAATTATTTCCACAAAGTTTGAAGCACGCTATTCCCTAAAATACCACTGAATCCTACAGCAAGGTTTGCCTTTACTGAAACTAAGAGTCACAAACCATCAAAATCAACCCCATACCATTTTCCTCCTCCAACGACCTACAGCTGGAACTAAGCATTTGGGCACACAGATGTTTCCACTTCACAATAACAATCCTTACAGCTGACTGAAGCAACTCTAACATGACAGAAATGTGGCAAACTGGCTGTTGGAAATGTTGCATCATATGACAGTATTAAAAGCTATTGAGCTCTTTATTCTACTCCCAAAGTGTTTATAGAGATTATGTGACTGTGATGTGCTAGGTGACAACAATTAGCAATGGGTGTTGCTGAAACGGTTGTACCCACTAATTAGTACTGAGGTCCACATTATTTAGACCAGGCAGTGCTTAGCCACTGGATTTTTGCAGGCTACCTTTGAAAGGTTTTTTTTAGCTATTTTAAGCATTTCACATTGTACTCCTGGTGTGACCGTCTATTCAAGAAACCCACTGCTAGGGAGAGTAACAGCATTACTGTATCCCATCTACTGATTTCAGTACAGTTACATTTGTGGTTACAGCAGATAACAATATCCAGACTTACAGCTTGTACAATCTCACAGCCCTTGCTCAGAGCCCCAACAGTGGCTTGGTACCATAGTTCCAGAGTGATGAACGCTCCATAACCTTTACAACTACATAAAATACTCTGGTTTATGTGGAAATATTTTTTTAAAAGAGCAGATTCAAACAATACCACATGTAACTGCATCTACAACCCAAACCTTTACATCATAAAGCAATGCACCTGACTTTTAGAGAAGTCCAGAGGTTCACATAGATCTTTCAGCCTGGATAGTATTCAGTAAAAACATGAACACTGCTGTTTGCTTATTATTGTGCCCTGAAGATCAAACTGCATCTTATGAGTAACTGATGTAAAATTCCAGTTAATCCCATAGGGATCCCAGTCCTGTTTTCGCAGCTGTACCATATTGTGTAACGTATAGGGCCAGTGTTATTGTCACTGTTATGGAAACACATCGAGATATTTAACATGCAATATCTAGACTAGGCTCAGATTTAATAATTGTTTAGCTTTAGAAACATCTATTCACCTTTATGTTCTTACAAGACAAAGACGGAGGACTTAAAATGGATGAAGATGGACTCCCTAGAGACAACAATGACTTTGCTACCCCCTTGTGATGATATGCTGGAATAACTGGGACGGTCGAATTCCTGCGGGTAAACAATAGTTCAAATTAATTTAAATGACTTCAATCACAGATGTATTGGTTATGGTTATTAGACTGATTGTCTATTAATGTATTGCCTATTAATTAATGCATCAACTATAACTGAGGTCTGAGAGCACTTTAATATGCAGTATTTCAAAGCAACATGGCACAACTTGAAGGTGATAGGATGGTCAATCTCACAGAGACCAAGGTTTGTGTCTTAGCCTGACTGCTGCCTATGTCAAGTTAGTACGTTCTCTTTGTGTTTGCTTGTGTGCTCCAGTTTCCTCCCACACTTCAAAGATGTGTTAGGTCAGTATCTCTAAAATGTCCCAGTTCAGGGTCATGAGCCCACAATCTACACACTCACACACCCCCTCAAAGTCTGTCAAGTGTCTTTAAGCGCATCGTAGAGACATGTCTAGCAGGCAATATATCTACATGATATACACTACCAGAAAACCCTTTTTTATAGAGAAGTAGGTGAAGAATGTGATGTCAATAATGTTATCTGTTCATTTTTATGATTTTTTTATGACATATGTTTTTTTTAAATAGTCATGAACATATTTATTATGCAAAGTAGTTTAATTCTTACATGTAGCCGGCCCAAGGAGGTTGGGTTCCTTTTTGAGCCTTGGTCCTCACAAGGTTTCTTCCTCATAGCATAGGGAGTTTATACTTGCCACTGCCACCCTAGGCTTGCTCAATTAGGGCTTTGGGCCTAGACAGTAGAAACATATTTCCAATGTAAAAGCACTGTAGATATAAATCGAACAGACTTGAGATTCGACTCGGAACAACATGGACTTGACTTCATGTACTGATTCAAGTCAGACTCGCACCCTAGACACTTAAGTGTCTAAGACATGCAGGTTAAGCACCTGAAACTCGAGATGGATTCTCAAACTTGTATGGTAGAGACTCAAGACTTGGATTAGATATTTGAGACTCAAAGCAGACTTGTTTGCTAGCGATTTGTCTAGTCTCAAACTCGCATGACGCAACTTGTGACAATTATCTTAATGATGCTCGAAAACTAAACAATATTAAAAGATTTCATATATTTATTTGAGCCTTACAACAATGTATGACCTCTAACAATACAGTATAAACAGTAAAAAAGTACAAATTAAGAACAGAAGTACACATTATAAACAAGACAATACAAAACAACTGCAGTTAATTGTGGTGTTATTTGCAGGTTAGATGCTACAGTATGTATAAAGCACAGTAGTAAGTATGAAACAGAATGCCTCAGATAGAGACATGAATCAAATCCAGCTCCAGCATATAGGGGACACATCTAGTGTTCATCTGAATGTTGTTGGTTTTTTTGGTTTTTTTTTTTACAAAATCCAGAAAAAAAAAAAAAAATCAAGCCCTTGTTGACTGTGATGCAAGAAAATGCAAGATTAAAATAAGATGTGGCCTGGAATGGCGCTGAACCTGCATAGCTCAATATTTGGCAGCAAAAACGGGAACAAACAGAACATTTTGGGTGGCACACAGGGTGGAAAATTTTGTACCATGAGACCGGGTCAGAGTGTTCTACATGTAATGGGTATCAAAACACACGAGTGGAAGAAACAAGCATTAGACAGAGACACAAATTCACAAATGTACAAGCAGAGGGAACTGCTACAGTAATGCTTCAGTCATTTTTCAGTGTCGCAAACCAGAACGAAATCGGGAGGTTTGCTTCAGAATGGGCATCCGACGTAGAACCTGTAGTAAACCTAATATCCCTAATGGGAGCAGCCAAAAGAGTTACATTTTTCAGTGGGCATAAGGTTTGCCATGTGCTTGGTGGGTTAGAGGAACTGTCAGCGGTCTTCATACTCAGCGACCCTGCTTAAGCCTGTCGATGTGGAAGCTGAGTTTGAGGGCGGGGCCAAGCTTCAGGCCCATGTACTTCATCATCATGTCGCTCCGCAGTAAGAGCAAAGCCTTCCCGTCAATCTCCTAAAACAGAAAAGACTGGATCAGAATCAGCATATGAGCATATGCCATACAGTATCTCACAAAAGTGAGTACACCCCTCACCCTTTGTAACTATTATGTTATATATTTATATGTTTTATACTATAGACCCCACAGGTCTTATCACTCCTGAAGGCATTTAGTGTGATTTCCTTTCTATTGTCACCCCAGGCTTCATCAATTAGGGCTTTGGACCTAAATACTGTAGATATTTAAATTGCTATTTGTACATTTGCATTTACTGAATTTAGCAGATGCCCTTATCCAGAGCGACTTACAACTTATAGTGGGTTAAGGGCCTTGCTTAAGGGCCCCACTGTGACAGCTTTGTCATAGGTGGAATTCGAACCCTGGACCATTAGGTCCAAAGTCCAGAGTCCTACCTTAACTGCTAGGCTACTGCAGTCCCATGTAAAGTTTTAAAGTTGCTTTGAGGCAATGCTCTATTGTAAAAAGGGGCAAGAAGATTTCAGTTCCTTTAACTATCCCTGGGAGGATCAATCAAAACATTATCAGGTCAAAATGTATGGTAGTCAACATATTATGGTCATTATGTGCGTGTGACAACTATCTCACACAATCTTTTTGATAAAGTTTAAACAAAGTTGGTCTGGTAGGGTGGCAAGTCAAGTCAGAATTATTTATATATTACTTTTCACCTGTTTACAATGAAGCATTGTCTCAAAACAGCTTTACAATGTTAGATTATCTTCTAATATCCAGGTCCAATCCCAAAATGACTAAGCCTAGGGTGATAGTGCCAAGGAAAAAGTCCCTTAACGTTATTAGGAAGAAGCCTTGGGAGGACCCATCCTCCTGGGGTGTCTTACATTTTAAATTTAACATTTAAACTAATTTATCTAGTCAAATATAGTAGTTCAAAAAACTGAAACGAAGTGAATTTAAACTGATAAATAAAAAAATTTAAATAAACACGCACATTATTTTGTCCAATACACAAAATCACTTTAAGGCAAGTGTGGTCTATCTATCAGATGTGTAAATATCTGCCCTGCATTCTGAATGTGATCATAGTGAAAGTCACTCAGGTTTTCAGTTAAACCAATTTGATCTATTCTAGGCAGCACAATCAAATACACGTTACCATAAAGTAATGACTGTAATCAAATTTTTTCTGTACATACATGTTTGCGGAAGAGGTCTGCATGAGGGCCCAACTGAGGATCCACATCCCTGATGAAGTACATGACATCCTCCACAGTCCACAGGTTTTGGTCCTGGCCACTGGGCCGAGGGCTTTCTCTGGAATTCAGATGCTCTGAACATGAAACGAACAATAAGACAACAGTTTTTGAGTGTAGAACAAATTAAATATCATATTTGTCAGTCTATATATATATATATATATATATATATATATATATTAGTCTATATAGGATATTGTTTTTCAAATGCTGCCATAAAGCATACAGGTAGTCCCCATATTTTGATGGTTTATAACTTTATAATAGTAATAATATTAAATGTAACTACATAAATAAATATAACTACTTTATAATAGGAATCCACAAATACACATACAGTATCTCACAAAAGTGAGTACACCCCTCACATTTTAGTAACTATTATATATTTTCATGAGACAACATGAATCAATTCTGATAAAATATAAAGTATTCAGTCTACAGCCTGTATAACAGTGCAAATTTGCTGTGCCCTCAAAATAACTAAACGCACAGCCATTAATATCTAAACCACTGGCAACAAAAGTGAGTACACCCCCTAAGTGAAAATGGCAAAATGTGTCAATGTGTCAATATTCTGTGTGGCCTATTAAACCTTCACAGGTTGTCCCTGGAATCTTCTTCCACTCCTCCATGATGACATCACACAGCTAGGTGATGTTAGAGACCTTATGCTCCTCCACAGATGCTCAACATGGTTATTGATTTAGGGTTTAATAGGGTTATTATTTAGATCTGGGTAAACTGCTGTTTGGCCTTGGTCACTGCAGCTCACTTTCAGAATGTTGTCAATCTTCTTATAGCCTAGGCCACCTTTATGTAGAGCAACAATTATTTTTTTTCAGATATTCAGAAAGTTCTTTGCCATGAGGTGCCATGTTAAACCTCTATTTACCAGTATGAGAGTGTGAGAGCACCAAACTTAACACAACTACACCAAATTCACACCTTAGACCTCATAACACTAACGAGTCACATGATACCAGGGAGTCAAAGTGGCCAAATGGTTACAATTTGGCTATTATGAACTTAGCGGTGTACTCAAGTTTGTTGCCAGCTGTATTTTTAGTTTATTGTGTGGTTACAGCAAATTTCCACCATTATACAAGATGTAGACTGACTACCTTATATTGTATCAAGATGTCATATCTTCAGTGTTGTCCCATGAGAAGATATAATAAAATAGTTTAAAACGTGAGGGGTGAACTCACGTTTGTGAGATAATATATTTATTT
>JAUZSV010083575.1:0-5000 GCA_034780495.1 Parotocinclus cesarpintoi
CTTGTAATGTAGGGCATGTTCGTTTAATCGGACCAGCCGGTTATTAGGACCAAAACGATCGACTCGGCGAACTAATCGACTGTACTGTCAACAATTAGACTCAATCATTTCAAACGTGCATAAGTCATTGTATAAGAGAGGTTTATTGAAGCTTTAACTTGCATATACATCAAACAGTCAAACATTAAAACCACCAGTTCTGTGATAATGTTTAGGAATGTGTATGCATCATATTAATGTCCACATGAATCCCTATATGCAGCAATTCTCAACAGAACATCACCCAGATCCACCAGCATCACACTCCCTCCACCAACCCGCCTACTTCCCATAAGGTAGGGATTTGTCCCTTGTTAAAGTTTATCAGGTCTTTACTCCTGAAACTTTCTCCCAAATTAAATAGATTGACTACAAAAAGCAACACTTCACTTCCAACCTAATATATCCCAGAGTCTAACATACGTCGTTCTAATATAGATAGATAATCAATGCTATTTACTAAGCAGACTGTGCATAGCTTTAATATTTCAGCTGGCTGGTGTATTTGCTCTATTATTTGTAACCATTTTAAGAAGTACTGGCTTAATACATATATCTACCAGCTATTGGTAAAACAGCTTCTCATAAAATTCCATGAAAAAAAGAATATCAGAAACATTTTCAGCCATAAATATAACAAATGCAGAAAGTGTGTATTCATGTAAAGAACGGACACCAGCCTGAAATGTTTTGCTTCTTCTCAGATGAAAAAAGCTTTTTTTTTAAATGCAGCATGGGGCAAACTCCCATAAGTAATGCATGAACAGCAACAGAGCTGCACCAGAAATTATTTTTAGCTTTACTGGAATGTACCACCATATACAAGAGCAGTCAGCAACAATCGTTTCCATGGTAAACTTCCACTTAATATTATTAAGCAATAAACAAAACCTCTAAGAAATCCTTCAACACCGATTTTCTCCATAAGGATCCAAGGTCATCTTGCATAAACTCTCTTCTTCATATAGAGTTCATTTTAAAGGAACCTGAACAGTTTTCTTCCCCATCATGTTATAATAGTCAGAATACTGTATTTTGTATAAACTGTGAACTTTTGGGGAAAGAACTGTATATTGTTTTATTCACTGAATAACTTAAGAAGAATATCGCAATATGATATAATATAGTCATATGAATAGCCACTCACCTGAAAATTCCCATATCCACAGGGTAATAGTTAAAAAATAATTAGCCCCCAAGCTCAGTGAGAAGAATGGTAAAAGAGGCCAAAATCCCAAGACAAAAGATTACTCTTGGAGAGTTATAGAAAATGCAAAGGGGTTACAGAGGTCAACAATGGTCAAAAACTAGGATCAGATGCCACCTTCATGACAACAGACTATTTGGAGGTAAAATGTCTCTCATTTCATGACCAATGTAAGTACCAGGAGTTTGCTAAATGCTACTAAGACTTTGACTGGAATCCTTTTGTATGGAAAATAAAACTGAATATTTTGGGAACAAACACTCAAGGTGGGTTTGGCATAAAAAGAAAAATATCTACACTTAAAATAACCTAAACTGTCATGTATGGTGAAAGGTCTGTGGGGCCCTGTGCTGTGTTTTACTCCCAAATGCTGTGGGATCCACATAAGCATACATATATAAATAATATATAGATATAACAGCCATTGACAGCCATAACAGCCATCCCAAGTTATCACATTGAATCATCAATGTACCTATATATGAGTTATTATCTGAACATAAATTTTAACATCTGATTCCAGAATTTCATTAATTAATCATTCGTTTGGGGATCCTTTTCTCTCTTTGCAGCGAGTCCACTCTTCTGGGAACTCTTTTCGCTAAATATTGGAACATGTATAGATCTGATTTTATTCTACAACAAAAGTTTAGCACTGATGCGTAGTTAACATTCCAGTGCATCCCAAAGGTGTTGGGTGTGGCTGATGATCGAGCTCTGTGCAAGTCAATGAAGTTCTTTAACATCAAATAAAGCATTTTTTCCAGGACTTCCTGTATGCACAGGGATATTGATACAATCACACAGAAAACCAGCTTGCCAACAAATGCAGGGGACAATTATTCACATGTTTAGAAACAATGTTCCTCAAAGAAAGTTTGCAAAGGATTTGTATATTTCTAACTCTACAGTGCACAATATTATCAAACAACTAGAATCTGTAGGAATTCCAGTTGGAATCTGGAGACATTTTTTACATGCAATTGTGTACAACGTTACTACATCATGTAATACTAAGCCTTAACATCTCTGAAACCTATGTACCTGTACCAAAACTAGTACACATCTATTAAACCGCCTTCAACAAACTTCAACAAGCTTCCACAGTGCACTGAGGTTGTATTCTCCTGGTATCTGCCAAACTTAGACACACTACTTTAGTCAATACTTGGCATTGCATATTGTGATCTTAGGATCTTATGGCCTCAATGATCAGTGATGATCAGTTCATGTGCTTTCAGAGGCAGTTTAAAACACAGTATTGGCCTGATATTCTGTGGTCTTGCTCTATGAGCATGTGTAACATACCGCTTTGTGGCTGAGCTACAGTGTTTATCAGGAGACTGCAAGCTTTTACACCTGTTAGTAATAAGTGTGGCTGAAACTAAAGAACCCAATAATTACAAGATGTGTTCACATTCCTTTGGCCATGTAGTATATTTATGAATATTTTTGCATAAACAGCATCATTTTGTCACAAATGCCTTTTGAGAAGAGTGTGGAAATGATTTAGACACAATATTTGCATGGTACTTGGTTTAAATAATTAAAATTTACTTCTTCACAATTATAAGAAGTCATTTAGCAGATGGCATCATTCAGAACAATTTACAATACAAGCAATTGTGGATTAAGGTATTTGATTAAGGACCCAACAGTGACAACTTAGCAGAGGTGGGATTTGAACCCTGGACATTCTCGTTCATACACCAACACATTAACCACTAAACCACCAGAGGCGAACAAAGAAGGGATTAGAGGCTTAGATTCGATTTTTTTTAATTAACATTGTGTGATTTAAAGGCTGTGTAAGTTTTACAGCTGATACAGTCCAGTCTTACAATCCAGGTAACTGGGTACTGATGATGGTCTTGCTCATGGACCCAAAAGTAGCAAACTGGCAGAGGTGAGACCTTTGGCCTTTTTGGTCCATTGTACATGGACCTAATATTCTCTGTATTGTTCCAACTTTAGTTCAACCCCTAATTAGAAAAAGCTGGTACAGTGCACAAAAAAAATTACCAAAACTGAAGTGTATTTTTGTGTTTTTAAGTGTATTTAAATGCAGACAGCACAAATGCAAGATATTTCATGTTTTATCTGATGTTTTAGCTTCATTGCATTTATTAATAAATATAAATTTCTGCAATTTAGGCCTGCAACACATTCCTAAGGAAATTTCCAAAGGCACATTTCAAAAAAATTCAATTTGGATGACTATATTCCTAATTTTGTACAGGGCAAGCATCCACAAATGGGATAAACAGAGAATCTCAATCTTATCAACAAATGCATGAGAAAGTTCCTCAAAGAAAAATTGGAAGAGCTGTGCATACATATCCCTCTAAGGTGCATCATATCTTTAAATGGTTACATTAAATGAATAAACTTTATTATACATTTGTATATTGTGTATATACTATATATATATCATATACTATACGTTTCATATAGTACTTTTTATCTGAGAGTAAACTCTATCTATTCTGTTTAATCTTGTTGCTGTAACATGAGAAATTTTCCCTTGTGGGACAGTAATAGGCTTCTCTTGTCTTCTCTTCTCTTATCTTATCTTCTCTTATCATATCTTCTCTTATCTTATCACCAATCCCTCAGACAGCTCTGCATTAAGAATAACTGATATAACCACATGGGCAAGGGATTACTTCGTTGAACCTTTGTCAAGCACTACAAAACAGAGTTACATTCACAAATGTCACTTAAAACTTTATTGTGCAAAAAGAAGCCTTATGTTAACCATGTCCAGAAGCTGCATTTTTTCTGAATTGGGACTGTATATGTGTTGCTGTAGCCAGCTATACTGGACACTTGTTAGCTACAATGGATCCATGGTGTACAAATTGAAAACAAACTTCAAATGTCTTTGAAGCATCTACATTTGATGTAAGTGGGACATACTTAAAACTTAATTTTTCACCAGTCTATTGCTTTAGTCAGTCTGCATGTACAGGATACACTCTCTGTTTTTGCTAAAGAGTAATTAGTAAATGAAATGCTAGCATAAGGCTTTACTCAACTATGCTGCACAATCCCAACCCACATGTTCTTCTTGAAAACAGCCTTTAGCTCAGTCAAACACACACACACACACACACACACCAGCTGCTCTGCCTGTGGGGGCATTGGACAGGGAATCAAGGCTTTTGTGTGTGTGTCTTATAGAAAGTCTACATTAGAGAATAGAATGAACTCTTATTAAAACCTTTACTGTAAAATGGATTGTAAAGTATTTGGGGGTATGGGAAGGTAATTTAGACTGGTTTGTGGGCACTCAGTTACCCAATCACACAGATGTCCTGACATTTTCCTGACATTTTCACCTGCCTATTTTTCTAATAGTTTCTCTTTCAAACGTGGCCATGAATTCTTCAGCTTACTGCAGACAGGCAGCAGTGTTCTCTATGAAATCCCACGACATATAATAATAATGGGGAAATGATATAGAAAAACTAAAATGGGATTAAGAGCAGAGCGAAAGGCTCCTGAAAACCAAAAAAAACCAAAAGGATGAAATGGCAAGCCGCTGTGTTGCGACACGACTGGGCGCAAACGCGCGAGCTGATCGCAAGAGGGCGCCAAAGCACCAAAGGGGCAGACGTGCAGAGAGCACGATTTGGGATGTCTCCCAAGTGGTAAGGCACGGAGGTAGTCCGAACACCTGAGGGCGAAGGTGAGCTGGAACGTGCACGTAGCGCGGGAAAGCCATGCCGGGGCACGATAATTCAAATGCGCA
>JAUZSV010083575.1:10000-14408 GCA_034780495.1 Parotocinclus cesarpintoi
TACAGTCGGTAACGGTGTACGTACAAAATATATAAACATTGTCTCACACAAATTTGAGGAGGAAGACGTCGAAAATGGACACTTGATGGAGCAAACGGGAGCATTTAGGACAGCCAGGGGCAAAGGTAAGCTCAGTGTGTGTGTGTGTGTGTGTGTGTAGAAAATGAACATGTCCAGCTGGCACTGTGTTTTCTAGTGTGTGTGTGAGTGTGTGTGTGTGTGTGTAAGCATCCCTGCTGCAAGAGTGCCAGCAGGCGGAGTCAAGTTTGTTCTGGTAGCCACAATGTGACCAGGAAAGACACACACACACACACACACACACACACACACACACACACACACACACACACACACACACACACACACACACACACAGTCTACGGGACGTCCCATAGGAGAGCAGTGAGCAAAGGGGAGCTTTCTGCCCCTGCCTAACCCAAACCATCCATCATACTGACATGGGCAGAGACTGGAGACTCACACTCACACACACACACACACACACACAACGGCACGTAAACAGTCACACGTTTACGCATCCGAGCCGAAATGCACACACATGCATTTTGCCATGCCAAGTAAACACAAAGGGCAGCATAAAATGCCACACGCAACGACTCGCTCACGAAAAGGCGCGCGTAAACACAGAGCGCTTTAGCGAGCGGCGTCAATTTGGCCGAGCATCTACAATTTCCAATAACAGTTTATACGAAGCGGTAATTGAGACTGAAGTTGGTACAAATGTCTCTCTTTCTCTCTCTCTCCCTCCCTCTCCCTCTCTCTCTCTCTCTCTCTCTTTCTCTCTCTCTTTCTCAGCGTTGACGTCTCTTCTTTTCACCCCCAACCCTCCAAGATCCCAGAGTAATGGGTTGCGTCTCCGTCCTCAGTGGCCGCCCAGACTGGTTTATTTTGCTTGCAGATACCGAGGGCACGTCACTCCCCGTCCGGACGTTCTGTCCGTACACGCTGATACGCGGGCGCTGAAGTGTCGGGCATGAAATGGCTCACACTCGCTGTACAGATGCTAATCAAGAGGGTGCGAACATCCATTAGAAGGGCTGGGCATGTAAACACACACGGGCACGTGGGCACCCAAACGGATGCAGTTCCAAACTTTAACAATGCCTGCCACTCTCATCCACGTCTCATAGAAGCACGGAGTATTTTATTACGGAAAGAGGATCAGCGCCAACTCAAACACGCACAAAATAGTGTTAAGAGAGATACACACACACACACACACACACTCACACTCACACTCAACACGTATCATTGTCTCAGAAGTGAATTTGTAACACACTGGGTGTTGGCGAAGCTTATCTGATGAACAGCACACAACTTAACCATAATAAACAGAGGAAGGGAAATGAAGCCTCCAGCGGCATAAAATAGTTAAACACACACACACACACACACACACACACACACACACACACACACTAGTAGTGTAGTTCTAAGCATATGCTTAACCCATAAATGTACAGTTCTTACTTAGTCTTCCACAGTCAGAGTCATTTTGGCTCTGATGCCTTTTTCCATGAAAACCGAAGGGGCCCAGGGTCAGGACCCGGTCCATTACAAGTGCAGCAGAGGTCACTGGTGTAGCACTGTGGGATGATCCCCGTCCAAACCCCCTTCCCTCAAACACAGTCGATCAAAAACAGTCTGCGCATCACACCCTACCCCGCACAAGAAAACGTATTACATCATTTATTTAACCAAGCTCTGTTTAAGATTTGAAATCTTCTAATCATTTACAGTCTGCTGCAGTCACACACACACACACACAGTTAATGCTGCCAGAGTTTTATGCTGCACATGGCAGCTTATGTGTCTGGTACCAGGTCCAACCCCAAACACTAAGACGTTCCTCCACTCCAGCATTACCCACCATGCCCGGGCCCCACCAGAGGGCTCACCATGGACTCTCTCCATCCTTTTGTTGTCAGGTGACATTGTGGTTTTTTTTACATTTTACAATATTTTATTTATTAGATTAATTATGTAGTTCTACTATCAATGCAAACATAATTATAAAAATTATCATGTAAGCCACCAAAGCAAAAAAAAAAAGACAAATGGTCCTCACATCACCAGGTTTTCCTAACATTGTAAGGACATTTGGTCCTTATAAGTATAGCAAGAGAAGGTACACACACACACACACACACACACACACACACACACACACACACACACACAGGTAGCACTTGTAAAAAAGGGAGCAGATGTTTTCTCAGTGAATTATTTATTTAAAACAAAAGCATTGGATTCATGGTGTTATAAGGAGTAAAAACTCCTATAGTTTCCAGGTGAAGCTCTAAGATCTGCATCGCTCTCAACTCTTTGATCTGTTATTGGTAGAACCGCTGCCTCTACACACACTCACTCACACGTTTGGCTATACAGAGTTGTTACTTGGTTAATTTTTTGTACTTCCTGGGTTCATACACTGACTGTGGAATGTCTGTGTGCTGCAGGAATCCGAGAGTCCAGTTAAGGACCCTCTACAATACAATAGTGCAGTCCATAGACAAAAACGAAACACTCCAGAGAGAGAGAGTTTACAGGGACAAAGACATGCACTTAAACCCCCCACCCCACCCCCCAACACACACACACAATCAGGATTATCAAACAGTTACAAAACCTTTCTATATTTGGATATTATTAAAAGATCAG
Source organism: Parotocinclus cesarpintoi (assembly GCA_034780495.1). Lineage (NCBI taxonomy): Eukaryota > Metazoa > Chordata > Actinopteri > Siluriformes > Loricariidae > Parotocinclus > Parotocinclus cesarpintoi. The sequence continues at coordinate 12,683 of JAUZSV010083575.1, forward strand.
TAAAAACCTGTTAAAATTTTACCTTTCTGTGTGTCAACTAACAAAACTTAACTACTCCAAAGCCGGAATAACTCAGACACGCCCCGCGAGAGGCGAGGAAAGTCAGGAAACCTGACCAAAATCCAGAGGAACGGGACAGAACCAAGACGGAAACGGGAAAACCAGGATGAAACCTGGAGGAACGGGACAGAACCAAGACGGAAACTGAAGAAACCAGGATGAAACCTGGAGGAACGGGACAGAACCAAGACGGAAACTGAAGAAACCAGGATGAAACCTGGAGGAATGGGACAGAAAAGGGACTGAAACTGAAGAAACCAGGATGAAACCTGGACGAACGGGACAGAACCAAGACGGAAACTGAAGAACAAGGATGAAACCTGGACGAACGGGACAGAACCAAGACGGAAACTGAAGAAACCAGGATGAAACCTGGAGGAATGGGACAGAAAAAAGACGGAAACTGAAGAAACCAGGATGAAACCTGGATTAACAGGACAGAACCAAGACGGAAACTGAAGAACCAGGATGAAACCTGGAGGAACGGGACAGAACCAAGACGGAAACTGAAGAAACCAGGATGAAACCTGGAGGAACAGGACAGAAAAGGGACGGAAACTGAAGAACCAGGATGAAACCTGGATTAACGGGACAGAACCATGACGGGACAGAACCAAGACGGAAACTGAAGAACCAGAATAAAACCTGGATTAACGGGACAGAACCAAGACAGAAACTGAAGAACCAGGATAAAACCTGGATTAACGGGAAAGAACCAAGACAGAAACTGAAGAACCAGGATGAAACCTGGAGGAACAGGACAGAAAAGGGACAGAACTGGGACAGAGCAGGACAAAAGCCAGCAGAGCAAGACAGAAACTGGTTGGAGGTCAGCAAAGCAGGGTGAAACCACGATAGAAGCCAACAAATTTGGAAGAAATCTGGTGGATTTTGACAAAAATGGATCAACCGCCAACAAAACTGGGTGCAAACTTGGTGCAATGACACCGAACTGGTACAACAACAAAAAAAACAAGATAAAACTCAGAGAAACAGGACGGAACCCATTTGGAACCCAGCACTTCTCATCAGTTCATGCCAGGTAGGTAACACAGGCTCACAACAGGAGTAGTTTACCGATTTATTCTCAAAAGTGGGACTAATTTTGCCAGCTTGTATAATGAATGGAAACCGTTTTAACGTAAATAAACCTCTTGCTGGCATAACTGACGCTTTTGCTAATTTAATTACTGCCTTTGCTTTAGTGGTCTAATGTTTATTTTAGTAGGTTATACATTTAGAAATGGCCAAAACATAGTGCTGTGGGCTATCATTACCTGACTTTTCTTTTAAATATTTATACGACCGTTACTCAGTTAATCTAAAATTGGTTTGGAGAGATAGCGTAAGCTTTTCACAGCTGGCACAATATTAGGCACAAGCTTCAGAAATGAGTCGAATCACACGATTATGAATCGCAGAAAGCAAGAATCGATTCACAGGTATACATATATATTATATTATACACATACCTACAGACACACACACTCACCTATACACTCACACACACATTCCCTCGTTTATGTTACGTTACGTTCCCGGACCACCCGCAATAATTTATTAAAATTCATAACACCCGCTATATTTATTATAAGTATTTCTACACTATTGTAGCGGTAGAACTTGCAGAACGTTTGGGTAACATCGTAGGGCTTGAATGAATTCA
>JAUZSV010083683.1:0-14408 GCA_034780495.1 Parotocinclus cesarpintoi
ATTCCAGTCAACGTTTGAAGAACTTATCCAGTGTGATCTGATGCGTTCTCTTGACGGACTGCACTTGAACAAAATCATAAAAGTGGTGGGCGTGTTCACCTCCCGCTGGTTTTGCTCTTGTCATTACAACTTTTCGGATTTCCTGACCTTTGATAAAAGCATAAATTCTTCCGGAGATTCCAAAAATCCTCCCATAAATCGCTTATCCACTTTGCATCCGCTAAGTGGCGACTTGTGGCTCTTTTTTTCATGTTCTTTGGTCATTAACCCATTAACTGTCAAATTTTTTTCTGAACATTTTTACTTAATTTTTGTCCCATCCCATCCCATCAGTAGGCGAGTTACAGCACCCGATCCCCAAATAGGGATCATGGTTTTTAATGGATTAAGCAGAATTTTGATTCAAATAAGCGAATAACATTACACGTATAAAATAGGATTTGTTTCGGTACTTTAAAATTTATAAGCGGCTGGTCCCATTAACCTGTGGTCCAATTAAACAGATTTGACTGTACTGTAAAACACTACTAACATAATGTGTTAGGTTGGGGAGAGTAAGCAGTCTGTCCCCCCTCAATGTTGAACTGGCACTGTACTACATGCATTGCTGGCCTTATAACAGTTTTTGGGAAACTGTTTTTAATTTACCCAGGCTTATGTGCAGGTACAATCGGCCAGTCTTCAGTTCCAGCATGACTGAATCTCCTTGCAGTCCTTGACTGTACAGAAGTACTCCGTCCTTCTCCAGGGTCTTAAAATTCAGAGCAAAGTGGTCCTGCAGCGTTCTCATCTTCCCGCCGGGCAAGGAGTATGCCACCATGTCGTCTCCCTCAAAATACATGACGTATGAGTCTGAAATGCCAGAGAATCAGATATTAAAGGTCAAAATGGCAATAAGTTCAATATAAGGAACTGAGTTTATGAGATTTATGTGACTGTTTCTGCAAACTGGATTACAGAGACTTAATAATAACTGGAGGGAAACTGCAGCGTTAAGCAGCTTTTCTGAAAATCTGGTCATACATGAATTGGCTGCATGCTACACTCATTGTGAATGTGTCAGTAACACATAAAACCCTAAATATACAGTAATCCCAGAATATATTATTTTATCTACTTACTTATCTACTTACTGATTAGTCAAAAAGCACTCCTGCACTCCTTACCATAGGGACACCCGTAGACCTCAAGCCGTACACCAATTTTGCCACCGTTCTCTGTGTTCCAGCCCATGGGAAGGAAACGCAGGTGCTTGGCAGTAAAAGCGTAGTGGAAGACATTTCTCTTTACCTGGTAGTAGTTCCAGTTTCCAGGCAATGTCTAAATGAAAAGAAGCAAAAGAATGTTTTCAGGACAAAAACTCACATATACACTGCAGAAGTAACACAAGAAGATTGTGTTTATGTTTGCATTTATTAATCAGTGCCTTGGCAGTACAATATCAAACATGCATTATCAATCATATAACTGTTGGGCAAGGGCATCACTACAAATTTTTGAATATGGGGGTTGATTTTTTACTATGGGGGTCTAGAGGTAAGGAGAATTTAAAAACGGCCCAAAAAAGGTTAGCATTATGAAACTAGCAAATTATACGCATACAATTGTTTGGAGTATTTGCCTCAAATATACCTGTCATTCAACATTTGTATAACGTGACGATCTTATATGACTTTTTCATTATCCATAAACTCATAATCCTAATAATAACAAGCAATGTTATTTGCAGAAGCAGAAATAAACTAATAATGCATGATTTTGTTTGTTTGTTCTTTTTTTATTTTGAGGAAAGGGGATCTGGAGGAGCTATATCGCCCCTTACAGAGGTCTAGCAATATCGTTTGTCTATCTCTGTATTCCCAGGTATTCTAGCAGTCAAACTGATTTCTGGTCAGAATGTGTTTATGGTATAGTAATATATTTTTAGTATGCCTTATTTTTTAAGATAATAAATATTTTAAAAACAAAAGGTCTCTTAATTTATATGTACAGCTTTTAGCAAATTCACTTGTTCAACTGATACAATACATTGTACAGTCATTGCAAGGGGCTAGCTCAAGGGCTCAACAGTGGCAGAAGAACAAATAAAATGTGTATGGTAACTGAATATTTTAGAGCTCAGGACATTTGAGGAACAAGTGAACAAACCCAAACACTATGGAAATAAATAGCTGATAAGCCACTTTCAGTTTTGTAGTCCATCATATTGTGACATTGATATACATTTGCAGCATTTAGCTGACAGCCTTTTAAGGAGCGACTGATACGGCAATCAGCGCAAGCAGTTTCTGGGTTAAATGCTTTGCCAAAACATGGCAACCTGGCAATTAGACACATGTTTTTGGTCTATGAGCAATCTGTAGCATCACAGACACAAAACATAAACATAAACTCTGAATGTACCATGTTACCGCCTTTCATGACGTATGGAGTCCATGCATCAAATCGGTCTCCATAGAGGAGAGTGTACTTGGTCACCCAGTCATAAGAGTTGAAGGTACCCTGTGTGGCGATTGCCATGATACGATACTTTCTACCCAGGTTAATCTGCAGCCATGGCTGGGTGTCACCAGGAGCCGGAGACCAGCCACTGCTTCCTATGTACAGACAGAAGATATATATCTTATAGCTTACACATTTTAATGCTACTTGAATAACAAATGTGTGTTTAGCCTCTGAACTGCCAACTTACCGTGGAGTTTGCCAAAATGAGCAGAGTAGAGGAAATTGTACCTGGACGAAGCCCAGAAAGAGGAAGCGTAGAGTGGAGAGATCAGTGGCTCCAAACATGGTCCTGAGAAAGAGTGAAAGAGTCATTACTAGTTTAAATTACATTTTTTTAAATATCATTTAACTTCAGGTTGGGAAAAGGGGGATCCAGGGTTGTTGCATTAATGGGGGATTATATCCAAACTGACCTCCTCTCCCTCAAAACAAATTATGTGTATGTGTGAACCCTATACCAACCAGAACACACTACAGGGACTTCCATTCAGGTATCCGGATCCATGCGGATACTTGATCCTTAATAAAATATAGGCAAGGTCAAGATTGTAAGAAAAGAAAACAAGGTCAAGTTGTTTTGGAAGTATAAAATTGGCATAAAGTGGTAAACAGGTACCACATTGATTTCATTATTAATATGAGTAAATCTTATTTGTATTTATTCAACAATCTTAATTGTCTGCCATGATACTTTGGAACTTACAAATTCACAAAAGGTCACAAATCGATGACTGGGGGTGGCATGGTGGCTTATAGAGTTAACACAGTTTCCTCAAAGCTCTAGAAATCCCTGGTTCAATACCAACCTCAGATTTCACCTCTTTACTGTCCTCCCCCTGTCTGCATGGCTTTACCCCAGATGTTCCAATTTCCTCCCATATTCCAAGGTCACACTAAATTGTCCTAGTGTGAATGTTATAACTACTATTGATGCAGTGAATATTTATTACGGTCACAAATAGCCATTGATGGCAAGAGTTAGATTACATCAAATAAAGCCCAAGTAACTATATTTAACACTGATTTAAAATACTATCATGGGTTTTTTTTTTAAATGTTTTTCTCCCAACTGCTGCCCTGTTCCATGTGCTGGATCTCAACACATCAAACAATATTTATTGTCTTCATAGTCGGAGCTCAACTCGAATTCCCCAAAACATTCAGTAGGTCTGCCAGTCTACAGAGTTCCATGATGATTATGAATCACATTTATCCACCTAGTTAAACATATAACAGTTTTTCAGCTATAAAATCCTTAAGTCTAATTAATATCTGCGTAGAGATCAACTCATTTTGGTTTTACCTGTGAGATTGAGAGAGCATAGGATTTAAGAATTATAATAAGAAATAAAGATATGTGATATATGTCCTATATAGGTTTAATTCACGTCTGAATGACTGAAACATTGTACGAGGCTGACAGAAAAGAGAATTGCAATCTTAAAAGGCATAAAATAAAATGGTATCATTGCATTTTCTTTTTCGTTTTCATCTTTTCGTTTTCGTAGCACCGCTTGCCTGACAACAAGAAGGTCCCGGGTTCAATCCAAGGGTGGAGCGGCTTGGGTCCTTTCTGTGTGGAGTCTGCATGACCTCCCCGTGTCTGCGTGGTTTTATTCCGGGTACTGCGGTTTCCTCCCGCAGTCCAAAGACTTGCGTGTTAGGCTGATTGGCGTCTTCAAATTGTCATTGACTTGCATATGCAAAACATCCCAGGCGTGTTACTTGGACCCAAACCCGGATAAATGGGGAGGGGTGGAGAAAGCAATGGCAAACTACTCCACTATCCTGCCAAAATATTTCATGGATCACATCCATGAAGGACAGAAATATGTGGAGATCGATGATCCATCAAGTGACCGAGAGTCGGTTGCGACTCTACGGTTAATTCCATTCCATAGTACTAAATGTTTTCAGATTTATATGAAGCACAAAGTTTTATCCACATTACATCAATTCATGACATGACATGACAAACATCAATGCATTAACATCGTTAAAGATGTAGTTTATATCCACCCTGTATTATTGTTTAATAATAAAACACAATGTGCAAAGTATCCAAACTGTAGAGACTGCGGGACCTTTTTGAATATGAGAATGTGGTGGCCTAAGCTTCACTCATCTATAATGCTGCTTGTATGCTAATACCTACTGTAGTTCTACTCTAATAAGCAAAGATCAATCCAGGCACGAGGTGACACCTTTTCTTACGTATTAACTGTGCCTGATCAAATGTGTAAAATGACTACTTTTTCCTCATAATGGAGGATAAAATGAATCTAAGCTCTACGAGATCAGCAAAGCATTGTACATATCTCATAGGCATTGAAATCGCCGTTCTGATTTCCACCTAGTTTCATCCATCAGTATCAAGGTCAGCATTAGCCAATCTCAGCAAGTTTGTGGAGAAGCACACATGGGAGTGTAAAGCTTAAAGTGTTCAATACTTATAATTATCATATCTTCCACCAGGACTTAAAAATAGATCAGTATCCTATAGCTAATAACGCAAAAGCATCCAAAGATAGCAGTCGTATTGAATAACTTGTAGGATTTCCTTTAGAAGCTATAACGTTTGTGGTGTAGCATCAGTATCTTTCTAACATAATTCTCAGTTTCGATTAGAGGAAGCCACCATTCAGCCTAATCTAAACTGATAAACCCATCCAAATTTCCATTGCTCAACAGTGCTTGCCTATTTCTATATGAACAATTGCCATCATATTACAACAACCATTTAGCAGTTCAGATATAGCAGAGCAACACAGATAGAATAAAATATGGAGGCAATAATTGATTAAACACATGATTAGGTGGAAGAGTTTATGCCTAGCTAGATGACTGAACCGAGGGACAGCTGGGTGAATGCCTGGGTGAAGAGATGGATAAACAATATATAAAAAACAGAATGGGAGTATATGGCAAATATTGCATAACTCCTAGATTGAAAAATGGATTTATGAATAACAGAAGAATTTGTGAATGGACACATGAATGGATAATGGATATGGAGAGATGGGTGCATATAAGAAATACTGGATTGCTGTTTGATGTTTGTTTAATGTTGCTTTCAGCATCAATTGCTATTTAACGACAGACAAAAGGTTACAATGAAACTAGTCATACATAACAAATACAGTATATACTAATACTTATACTAAATACTTAAAAAAACTTTCAAACTCTTTGAATATCTCACTTTGTTGACACTGAATTGAAATTGGAGGAGTGTATATAAGATAGTAAGAAAAGTTTGATGGTACAGGCTATTTATTAACCTGTGAACAGAAAGTTTTGGTGCAGTGGTTCAGCAAGTCCAGGTTTTGCATTAGTGTTTTTAAATGAAGTAATGTTTAGAAAAAAAGCAGTGTTTCAAAGTATTACCGATAACTCCTGTTAAATGTCATGATTTACTGCATTACTAATCATTACCAAGTCAAAAGTTATGAGTGATTAGCAGCATTTATAAACAATATTTAAGATGTATTTTATATATTTTGTTCCTGATGTCTGAAAATGTTTTTGCTGTGGCTATCTAAAGATAATAAGGTCCATAATACCCTTATACACACTTAATAAAACATCCTCTTTCAAAATTCAAGTTAGAAAGGCCTTTATTATTTAGTATTAGTATATTTAGTACTTGTACTCTGGTAAAATCTATAATGCATAGTTCAATTTGTACTTGTTGTACTGTGTTTTAATCAGATTAGTAGTACATTTACTAGTTTGCATACCTTTGTTCCTTCTGAATGTTGATGACTTAACCAAAATGCTAGCTTACCAAAGCTGTCAAGTCTGGCTAAAACACTCAAAAACTCCAAACTGATATCTGTTTTTAAATCACAATGTTACTTGACTGGGTTTTTTTGGCTATTTTACTCATACCAGTACCTGCAAGCCAAGTGCTTTTGTAATATTTTCCCAATAGCATTACTATATCCACATATTAAGTGTGTGATTTGGGACGCTGCCAGGGTTCTAGAACTGAAACCACTATTCAGTTCCACCTATATCTGCCTTCTCTCCCTTTTCACAGGACGGCATTGCCTTTCATGAGGCAGCTTCTAAAATTATCCCCCCACTCCCCATTCGGTTATCTGTTCCTCTCTTCTCAGTCTATCTATCACTTACTCACTCTCTTTTCCTATCCCTCTGTTTGTGCTGTGTGTGTCCTGCCTCCATGCATTTCTACTGATCTTCACGGTCAAAGCTAATGTGTGAAGGAGAATCCACTAACACGGCAGAGCATGTATGTGCACCAGCACAACCTCACCATCCTGACACAGCACTTCTGACAAGCCTGCATATCACATGAGCTGCCTCGCATGCACCCTGAGCACATTTATTAGTCCTTATCACTATTAATCATTCACATAGATAAGAATGGCTGGCATTGGTGGCATGTCCAGCTGCTGATTACAGCACAAGATTATTAATAATATAGAAAGGCACTGGCACTAGGTACTGAATGCAGGATAAAGCCCTCAAAGGAGAAAGAGGGAAGCTGAAGCACATATGAGAAACTTGCATTTATCTATAGACAGAAATACCACCCAGGTGTCCACACACACAAACACACACAAGCTTAAATTCTTACACCCCTCCTTATCTTTTAATAACAGTGTCACAGCTTGCCTATTTATCTACCTATAATACATCCAAGCCTATTAAATAACAGAGCATGTAACATATGCAGCACTGTTCAAACCAAACCCATCAAACCAATTGCAGAATATTTTATCTATCAGCATCCATTTTGGATGCTCTTTTGAGAGGCTTATGCTGAAGAAGCTGTACAATGAAAGCTGAGTCTGTGCTGTGTCATCTCTCTGTAACGAGTTTGTTTCCATCTACTCTACAGCAAGATTTTACCAGCATCATCATACTATGATGCAAGTTCACAATGAATTACTACTTTATGATCTGATTTACTAAGAAATCAAAATAATAAATCATGAAGTAAAAAGACAAAAAACAGATGTATTTTCAGTTCTTTGTTGGACACGTTGATTAATAATTCACAGTACTAGCTGATAGGTGAATGTAAAACTCTGCACTTATTGCTTTCATGTCTTGGTGTGGATTGTAAAGGCTCTATAGAACAATCATAACAATTCACATACCTCATTCACAACAATTTAGATGATCTAATTGGAATTTGAGCAACACTTGATAACCTGACATGGTAAGAGTGAGTTGGAATATATAGTCCACACTGTATCTAGGGGGCACCTCTGCCAGGAAAATTCTACAAAAGGGCGGTTCATGAGTTAGGGAGACAGTCCACAATCTGATACTTAAGTGACACTTTGGTCTTTGACTGCAAAGACCCAAGATTGAGTATGTGTGTTTGGGGACTGTCTGGGAACTCAACTCATCTTGTGATCTTTGGTTTCCCAAAGGGATTAGTTAAGCCAGATGTGTGGCGACTATCTAGTATATTTATCTATATAGTTAAATGTGTGTAAGCTTACATAGTGGCATTGCTGTGTATTTCCTTCTAAAGGTTACAAGAAAACATTAAAAGGTCAAGAGTAACAGCAAAAAGATTGATATCCATAGAACTTGGCATCACCACTAAAAGCACCGAAAACATTAAGGGGAATCCAAAGGGAATATAATTTCTCTTTAAAAATTCTTATACATCTCAAGCTCAAAAAAGACCACTTGGATGTTGTTTGTCATATAATATTCAGTTGCCAAATGAGATAGAAAAAAAACACAATCACTAAAATATCAAATTAGCTGTAAAGCATGATGGTGGGAGCTCATGTTTTGGGCTTCCAGCTTGCACTCACAAAGGTAAAATATATCAGAGTTTTATGAAGAAATGTTAAGGGACAGACTGTGCCCCTCTAACATGACAGTGCTAAAATCACAGTGGTTTTGCTGAGCAGAAATATTGGACACATCACACAAATTCACTACAAGCACAATCTGTCAAATAATGCTACAGCATAAAAGCTGAAAACGTTTCAGTCCAGTTTCCTTCAGGTTTTGGCATGGAGTAATGGCCAACAGCAAATCTTTAAAAGAAAGGCAGCCATTCTGCACACAACATATAGCTATTGATAGCTCAGAGCTATATATTTAGTGAATGCAATTAAGTATGAAATAATTTTGGAAAAAGCAAATGTTTTAAGTATTTTAAAAAGTTAGTAGTAATTAGTTCTTCACTTCTCATCCATGGCAGAGTAACACCCTTTTAAATTGCTTAATCTGTTCAATGTTTAAAAGGCGTATTTGTTATACACAGCTGTGGCAAGCAGAGTTGTACAGCAGTGCCCCTCTAAATTCTGTATGTACCCCAGTAAGACAAGCAGGCTAGAAACGCCCCATAGGGCAGACTATATTATTACATTATTACAGTCATAGCTGGTCACAGTTATCGCCCCACCCTTATCCCAACTCGTGCACGCACAGCATCCTAATAGAGTGCATTCATGATGTCAGTTTAGAATTACCGACGTTCTTAGGAATCCAAGCCCAAAGCACATTACATCCTGAGGACGGTATCGCCTAAAGTTTGCTCTGAAGAGATTTCTCTGCATTGTACGTCATGCAAACGTAGCTGCCCCGTCCTGCTGGACAGGTGATGCCATGCGCGATCACAGCCCTCTACAAAGGATTTACATCACTTTAAGGTCCGAAAAATAAACCAACATGGCCAATCCTGTAGGATAAGCATGAATGCCCCTCATAGAATGTATTAGGATTAGAGATATACCGTGTCCCTCCCTGTTTGGAGGATGCTCGGAAAGTTGCGAGAGGACGGAAGCACCGCAATGCAGAAGGTTGCATGCCGCAGGATGCCCCGTTACTTTCCCCCCCTCACAAAAATCCCTTTTTTTCCCGCGTGCGCGCATCTTTACACAGCAGACACATAATGAAACACATACAACCCAAACAGATTTTAAAAACACTGATGAAGAACAATGCGAATGCTTTCTAAAATCCGTTTTCCCCGTTCCTAATTTAACCCTTTAACCTCACCAAACACGCACCGCATTTGTATTCATGCGCTTCCAAAATATATAGAATAAGGAAATTTCACACTTACGTGATGAACACTGTTGCAGGGCGAAGAAAAGCAAAAGGCCAGGAACGAACAGTCGCGTGTATTTGATGTCCATCCTTTTTTTCTTTGCTGTACCAGGATCGGATTCCCGCCTCACCCTTTCAGTAAGACCATTAACGTGTCCCCCCTCCCTGTTTAACGAGTCAGCAAAACCTGGTGTTAAAGCCCCCCGCTTTTTCGGGAACTTTAACTCGAATAGACCCAGGTGCTCCGCCGGCCGGCCGCGGGAACGCGCATCTTATCCGTGGTGCTGATGCTGCGCTTTGGCGGACGCGCGCACACAGTTACACTTCAGTAACATGCATGATGAATAGAGCATGATGAAAAGAGCGTTATCTGTCCGTTTGTCTGTCTGCTTATCTATCTACCTACCTATCTGCATGTCTATGTAGGCTGTCCGTCCGTCAGTCCATCTGCTCGTTTCTCTTTCCGTCTTTCTTTCTACCCAACCTAGAACAGAAATCCCATTAGTGGCCACCAAAGATCACTGGGGTCTACTCTCTGTGTGCAAACCCAAGGTATTTAAGCTCATCATCTAAATCTGCAAATTCCTGTTGCGAGTGCTTGATGATAAAAAAAAAGGTCCTGAACTATATGTGTTATAGTAATTTTGCCTCACACACAGGCTCTAATTCTGCTGATATACGAACATCTATTAAGACCTGTACACCCAGTGGCCACTTTATTAGGTACATCATGCTTTTAGAGCTACCACAGTGGCATAGATCCATCAAGGTGCTGGAAATATTCCACATTGATTTTGTGTCATATTCACTTGATAGCTTCACACAGTTTGGAGATGTGATTTTTTGGCTGCACATCCAGGACGGAAATCCCCTTTTCCACTACATTCCAACAGTGCTCTATTGGTCTAGTGACTGTGGAGGTTATTTTGGTACAGTGACCATATTTAAGAAACAACTGTGAGATGATTTGAGCTTTATGACATGGAGCAATATCCTGATTAAAGTAGCCATTAGAACATGGTACACTGTGCTCGTAAAGGGATGGACATGGTCAGTAACAATAATCAGGTAGGCTGGAGTGTTTAAACAATGATCAGTTGGTATTTAGGGATCAAAAAAAAATATCCATGCCATTAATTGGATCATCACCTAGTGCAACCCACACAGACTCCTGTTTCCTCGAGGGCACACTTACACCTGTGCACTGTGAGCTCCACAGATAGATGCAAGTACTTCAGGACAAACAGGGTTAAACCTAAAAATAAACATAAATAAATAAGCTATTCTTAAACCTATAAATCCATGACAAATGTGCTAAAACACAGCACATTTAGGCAGTGTGAATATATTGTATATAATTTGCATTTCAATACAGTACTGAATAACACCATTTTATGAATAATCAATATGTGGTAATGAAAATAGCTGAAGTGCATTTTGATCAACTTGAGCAGTGTCGGAGTCTGTCCATGATTTTGTCATGTAAACGGCTTTGGGCTTAAGAAGTGGGTTTGTAGGACAGGATCAGCCATGGGATCAGGCTAGACAGAGCATTCCAGCATGAGATTGCACTGCTGCTTCCAATCAAATTACACCGAGCTTTAAGCATAAGCCTTTATCCTGCCACATCACAACAAACAAAGTAAAGTCAGCAGCAGCGCAGTAGAGATTTGAGTGGGAGGTTGCTTTGGAGGTTAAGGGATGTATCTTTTTTAGTATGTACACACTGAACAATATATGAACACTTTTGTCACCATTTTTATAGCAAATATTAATTACAAAACTATAGTAAGGCGTGCATTTTGATTGGTGCTTCTAACACTGTAGCCCATCACCATGGAGATGAAGGTTTGGGTTGAAGTTCAGGCAGTTTGTGGACAGGTTAGACATCACATGCATCTAAGGTTATCTGTGACTGAGAGATGATCTGGGTCTATATTCTCCAGGGTCCTTTACCATGGATATAAAATAAAGGGAATGGGAATGGCCAGGGAACGACCCACCATAAATGACCTCACATCCCTCAGGCACAACCAATCATACAACTGAGTTATAATACAAACTAGAAAGTGCATTTCATGAAGGAAACACTAAATGGTTTCACAGCTAAAGTGGATTCTAGTTGCTAGACTAATTCTGCATGGCTAACCAGATGCAACAGGTGTGGTAGATGAGACTAACGATGGGTATTGCTATATTGCTGCTATTTTTCCCCAGTTTAATGCTTTGATGTTGTTAAATTGCTTTGCTTTTACAGATGGTAGATATGTTGCTGCTAGGTGGTTTTGATGGATTCAAAGGTGGTTCCTTTGGTGTTGCTAGGTGGTTGCTTTGTTGGAGCTTAGTGCTTGCTATGATGTAGCTCGGTGGTTGTGATGGATTCCCAGGATACTGTATAACAGTGTGCTACTGTTATAGAGACTTTATAAATGCACAATTTATATTATGAATGTGCTACAAATGAGTGTTGCTGAAGAAGCAGAGCTTAATAATTAGTAGAGATGTCCACAAACTTTATCCGTAAAGCGTATTATTCACCGTCACTTCAGAGTATTTTTTTTACACAAATTGCCGTACTAATATTCTATGATCATTTCCGTACTGTCTCTTATCTTGGGTGATTCAATTTCTCATGCAATTTCATAATTACATTCGTCCAAAAGTTTTGCCTACAAATTCAACTGCATCTCCCACAGAGCATTATGTTGACCACCAGATGGCGCACCTGTCACATGGCTAAGCACCCATTCACAGCTAAAGACAAAAGTGGAATTACTTGAATTAGCAATTTTCTTCAGCAGTGCTAACAGTAAAGTCATGTGCACCTGGGCTGCGTGTGCCTTACTCCTACCAGCTCCATAAGCAGACATTTATTAAATAATTAACTGATTACATTGCAGCTTTTTGACTGGGATCAGACATGCTACTGATACGAATACGAGTACCATTAGCAACACACCAATTATATTGTGTGCTGAATTATATTGGAACTGAAAATCACTTGTGACTCGTATCTGATCATTTAAAAAATGATCCACAGTGTAACTGAAAGCTGAACTATCATATTTCTACAGTTCTCAAAATGTTAAGAAATAGATAGCAGCTGATGCAACCTGAACAAATGTGTGTTCTTTGACAAAAACAAATCACACTATATGTACCATCCTATGCCATCCATCCATTATCTTCGCTGACCAGCCGGTGCCCACCCTGCAACAAAAACAACCCTAGACTGTGTGCCAATCCATCGTAGGGCACACACACACAGTCACACACTAAGGGTAACTTTAGAGACAATTACCCTAACACACGTCATATAGTTGTGCTCATAAGTTTACATATTCTTTCAGAAGATGTCATTTTTTTTGGCTGTTTTTCAGAGAATATGAATGATAATACAAAAACTGCTCTCTTACTCATAGTTAGTGGTTGGATAAAGCCATCTATTATTAAAAAATTGTGTTTGCCCTTTTGAAATTACAATGACAACAGAAACTGCCCAAATCACCCTGATCAAAAGTTTACATAATACCGTAGTTCTTAATACCGATGAGGCCCTTGAGGCTGTAAAGTTGCCCCTTCTTCTTGGCAAAATGCCTCCAGTTACTGCAAGTTATTGGGCCATCTTGCATGAACAGTGCGTTTGAGATTTCCCCAAAGTGGCTCAATTATATTGAGGTCAGAAGACTGAGATGGCCACTCCAGAACCTTCACTTTTTTCAGCTTTAGCCAATGACAGGTCAACTTGGCCTTGTGTTTTGGATCATTGTCATGATGGATATTTTCCTTCAGTATTTTTTGATAAAATGCTGCATTCATATTGCCATCAATTTTGACCAAGTTCCCTGTGCCTGTGTAGCTCACACATCCCCAAAATATCACTTTGTGTTTCACGGTATAGATGGTGTACTTTTCATCATAGGCCATGTTGGCTTCTCTCCAAATTTTGGTCTCATCACTCCAAACAATTTTGTTCCAGAATTGTTAAGGTTTGTCTCTGTGCTGTCTGGTATATTGTAAGTGGGTTGCTCAGTTGCATTGGTGTAGTAATGACTTTCTTCTGGTAACTTGACCATGCAACCCATTTTTCGGCACGTTCCTCCTTATTGTGCATCTTGAAACAGCCACAACACTTCTTTTAAGAGAGTCCGGTGTGTTAGCTGATGTTATTTGTGGGTTTGTCTTTGCATCCCAAACAATATTTCTGGCAGTTGTTGCTGAAATTTGTGTTGGTCTACCTGACCTTTTCTTGGTTTCAACAGAATCCATCATTTTCTTTAATCCATCATTTTACTTAATTAGAGTTTGAACACTACTAATTCTTAATTCCTTGGATGCCCTTTTATATTCTTTTCCTGTTTTATAAAGTTCGACTATCTTCTCCCCCAGATCCTTTGATAATTATTTTTGCTTTCCCCATGGCTTGTAATCCAACACTGGATGAAACATGCAGGGGTCTGTCAGGAGCCCATAAACTCACTGCCTTTTTATACACACACAAT
Organism: Parotocinclus cesarpintoi; assembly: GCA_034780495.1. NCBI lineage: Eukaryota > Metazoa > Chordata > Actinopteri > Siluriformes > Loricariidae > Parotocinclus > Parotocinclus cesarpintoi. The sequence goes on from JAUZSV010083683.1 coordinate 14,058, forward strand.
TATTACAAGCAAATAAATGGTTACTTTTAGAAGCCATTTAAACCTGCATGTGTCAATTTGTGTGTATGTTATAATGCCAAATCTTTCAGGGTGTGTAAACTTTTGATCACAGCGATTTGAGTAGTTTCTGTTGTCATTGTGATTTAAAAAGGGCAAACAGAATTGCCTGCTAATAAATGGCTTCACCAAACCACTAACAATGAATAAAAGAACAGGTTTTTGTATTAACTAAAAACATCATGTTCTCATATTCTCTTAAAAATGGCCAAAAAAAAGAGTATGGAAACTTATGAGCACAACTGTATATATATAAAACCAGTTTGAAATGATTTGAGTGCACAATAAGCAGGG
>JAUZSV010083793.1:0-14405 GCA_034780495.1 Parotocinclus cesarpintoi
AAAGTAACTAAGTTACTTTTTAAAGGAGTAATCAGTAATCAGATTACTTTTTTGCAGTAACTATACCATCACTGCCCTTAAACCACAAATTCTTGGATTGTTCGCCTAAATCAGCTGTCAGTCGTTCTGGATTCAAATGTCTCCTAAATGACATAAATGCAATTGCAGAATAGAGTGAAAAAATAAACGGGCATATGATATAACGTTGACTTTTCTCCCTTAACCGCTCGCAAATATTCCATTATGATATATTTTATTTTAAAGTAGCCCCTCATTTTTGTGAGCAGTATATCTGGTCCCTTCACCATTCCAGAACTGTTGTCTTTTTCTCATTTTCTTGAACAATGTTAAGCAACATGTATAAACGAATGACCAATTTCAAAGGGGGGGTGATGATTTTCTAAAGACCCTGTAGGTTTTGTTTTCTTTATTTAGCAGCACATATAATATAAAACATTGCTATTTCCAAAGTTTTTTTTGTTCGTTTCCACTGCCACTGTGCCTCGGTCTAAAACGTTACAGCTGCTCCCCAGATTATAATGGTTCAGTTTACAATATCTGACTTCATGATGCAAATCCAGTAATTCGCCTAAAACGCACATTCAGCACAAACCGTGTTCTGTATTTTTATCCGAGCAGGCGATACCCTGTCCGATTCACTGCTCTCACACAGATGCAGGTCATCCAGGCAGCAGCGCTAATGGTTATAACTGTTTTGTTTTTGCATATTACAATAACTTAATAACAATAACTTCTCACTGTATACAGATCACTGTATAAATAAATACAGTTTCTAAAAAGGCACACGTACAGGCAGGATAGATCGTATGTCAGTATGGCTTAAAGGACCGTTTGTGGCCGACATTATGGCTTTTTTATGGCTTTCAATCTTCAGTTTCCTCGTTTACATCGTGAACTTCATAGCAAAAAGAGATTGTAAAATAAGTAGGAAATAAAGGTGGCAGAAATGTATTGAAATGATCCTTCTTTGTATAAAGTTTTGGGGTTCCGGCTAGCAGCGTTTTTTTGTTGTTTTTTTTTTGTTTTGTTCCATCTTGTTATTTACAATAACTCCAATATTTTACTGTATGACTCGCTTTGTGTTAATGATTTCCCAGAAAAAAACTTACTATAACATTTTGATGCCTGACAGATTTCATTTTCTTTTACGGTTTGACCATAAAGTTTACAGTCTATGATCATTTCATGGTTCTCCTGTCAAATTTCACTGTACATTTTTTCCTGGGTTTGCCCAGTTTAATGTAAGTGTTTTAAGCATGTTGAAGGTCGATGATGCAGTACAAACTTTATTTTTAACTCCTCTGTTTATGATACATTTAACATACCATGAGTTTATCAGATCAGAACCCCATGGTAAATCAGGCAGCTCCTGATATATATATATATATATATATATATATATATATATATATATATTTCTGTATTACTAACCCAGGAAAGTCAGGACGCTTTGCTCATCGCTTGTTCTCTTAGCTGGCTCATGTCCCTGCTGGCTCTACATTCCTTTTTTTTCTCTATTACTGTTTCCACATCTGCAGTGTTAAAGTCTAGTATGCTATTAGTGCTCACGAGGTTTGGTCTCAGGTAAGCTGGAGCCGACAGCACGACAGGTGTGTGCAGGTGCTCCATTCATCCGTCGACAAGTCTTTTGCTTGTGCACGCACACACACGCTCGCGCATGTACACACACACACGCAAACCCTGCACCATGTGAGCAAGCTTTGCAACAAACGCTGTCATGCGTTCTTTCATCAGCTTTTACTCATCTCACACAGTCAATAGATGTTTCTTTTTTATCCAAACATAAATTAGTTTATTGAAAACCCACTTCAGTTGGCGATACAAAAGTCTAAAGATACAATAGACCATGGTAAAAAACAAAAAGGTGATTGCATAGCATTTCTGCAAGAAGATCACTGTATAAATAAATACAGTTTCTAAAAAGGCACATGTACAGACAGGATAGATCGTATGTCAGTATGGCTTGAAGGACCTGTTTGTGGTCGACATTATGGCTTTTTTTATGGCTTTCAATCTTCAATCAAACTTTCCTCATTTACATCATGAACTTTATAGCAAAAAGAGATTGTAAAATAACATCTCTGGTAGGAAATGAAGGTGCCAGAAATGTATTAAAATGATCCTTCTTTGCATAAACTCTTGGGGTTCCGGCTAGCAGCGTTTTTGGTTTTTTTTGGGGGGGGGGGTTGTTTGTTCCATCTTGTTATTTGATGCATGAACCCTGAACTAAAATGTACCATGTAGATCTGATTTGGACAGCCATTTGAGGTTAAAGTTCTTCAAGTATAGATGAGTCTAAATAGTGATTTAATTGGGTTTTTTCAAAGGAGACTTGTGGAAAAACATAAAAGAAACACTATAAATGTTTACATCATTGTTTGGTTTGTCCCCCCTGGAAGCTGGAGTGGTTCAGAGTTAACTAAAATGCTGGCAAACATTCCCAGGCTTCCCTAAAGCTTAACCATTTTTGCCAGTATTGACAATTTACTTTAAAAATGTAGTTTTAAAATGGGCGTTGAGCCCCTCAGTGCAGTCTAGAGCCTTTAGATCTTGAACCATCAAGCTTTGCATTGGTGCCACGGTACGAATTACGGTATAATCACCCACCATGAGGGACACCGGAATACCCAGGGAATCGTTTCTTCACTTCCACTAATAAGTAAGTTCTAGAGTTCTTTGGAATTTGAATATTGGAATAATTACATCGACATCAGCAAAGCAAAACATTTCTGGCACCGTCATTTCATCCCATTTTTCCCAAAAGTCACTTTGCTTTGGAACGCGTTAGTGCACACTTTATTTTATTAGAGTAAAAAAAAAAAAGTTTCTGCCCGGCAATACATACACGCAGACGCAATACAGATATCTGGAAATGAAGGATGATTCTTTGGTACAGTCAACAAAGTTTTTGCTCCATCTTTTGTAGACAAGTGTGGAAAAGCAGGGCCGGAGCGTCTGTCGACACGCCGCCTCCGCATGCACAGCTGCCCCAATACATCGCTGCAATGTGTGTGGATCATGGTGAGAGATGACCCCCACCCCCTCACACCACACACACTTGCCAGCAGCTGCATGCAAAAGGGCCGGACCTGCCGGCACCGGTGGGCATCTTGAGAATGAACTGAGCGGCCCGATCGCACAAACCACCCCTGTTAATCTCGATGGGTCTGGGTGTCTTGTTGCAATTTCCAGCATTTTTTTGGGCCTAAAACAAAACCCCCAGCCGGAAAAACGTTAATCTCAGCTCTGGAACATAGTAAGGCGAAATAAAGGCACTTCTTGTACATGGAGTCACTTTTAGGGTGCTTTCCAGCTCGGCTCCACCAGCTTCGGTTCAGAGTCAGTCAATGGAAAGGTGGTTACGGCTGTAATGTCTCCCATGAGGGCGTGTGTATGAGTGAACGTCTAGGCTGTCGGGCAGCAGCTGGAAACTGTGTGTTTGTGCAGGAGTGACATGCGGCTGAAGGTTCGAGAGCAGGTGCCGCACTGGTATTTTTTCACCTCGGAGTGGGTCTGGAGGTGGGCCCGAAGGTTGGAACGATCAGCAAACGCCCGGTTGCAATGAGGGCACGAGAACGGACGTTCACCTGCAGAGACAAAACAGACATTTCGATTGTTAGATTTTTTTTTTCCCGCTTTGCAGCCTTATATAATGTCAGGTCCGACTTTTAAAAGGATAAATGTAATTGTTTTACAGTTTACAATATGGATATTGTAACTACCATACTGGAGTCACTGGTAGCAACGTCTTCTTTTGACAAGTCACTAGTTAGATTGTTCTATGTAAGCTACAAAGGTGACGTCAAAATCACATAATGGAAACTTATGCAAAACCATTCCTCCCAATACTACTTACCGGTGTGTGTACGAATGTGGCCCCTGAGCAGCCACGGCCTGGAGAAAGCCTTGCCACAGGTGGTGCAAACACATGGAAGTGTGTGTGAGCGGATGTGCATCTTCAGAGCTCCCAGGCTGTTGTACTCTTTAGGGCAGTGTTTGCACCGAAAGGCCGCCCTCGTCGTACCGTTCTCGACCAGGTTGCCATTTTCGGCCATGCTCCCATTGGCGCCGGCGCTGCAGTGACTGAGCTGGTGGCGTGACAGAGCGGCACGACTGCTGCAGGAAATCCCACAGTGAGCACACTGAAATCTGTCGGAAGGATCCGGGCTGGGAGGGTCAGACGTCCTGCCCTCATCTTCCTCCCCCGAACTGGACGGGGAACTGAGATCGAGCGGTGCAATGGAGGGTGGGATGATAGGCGACGAAGAAGGGAAGGAAAGAGGAAGGGTGCTGGTGGTCCATACCAGAGCTGGGGAGAAGGTGGTCACCAGGGAGCCGTCTTCTTTGGTCGGAAGTTCTGCGAGCGGGTAACGCTCCGGTACGACGGCTGAAATTGGGCCTGGATAGAAACAGAGAGAGAGCGAGAGAGAGTCAGAGTCAGGTGGCTATTTACTAAGAGCTAATCCAGTTAAGTTGTTTTGATGCTCCCGTGTCAGGTTACAGTCAAATACTTGCTTTGTCAAAGAAAGCAAGTCAGTCAGATTTGATTATTGAGTTAGCCCAAAATGCCAAGGGGCTTCTGGATGATCTTCCGCCTCCCTCTGGATACAATTGCGACAACATTTGCCATTTTACTGGACTTTGTTTCAGAATGTCAGGCTTTAAATGGGCATAACAGGACACGGACATGACTTCATGTGAATTAGATTAGCTCACATAATGCATGTGGGTTCTTTCTGGCGGAACACCAGCTCTGGGGCAATAATGGGTCTTATTTCCACTACTTATTGACACAAAAGCATATGGAGCCTTAACTTGATTCAGGAGGATTTAATTTGCAACTTAGAACAGCTAGCACAAGTGGAAATGGTTTTGCCAGGAGGGGAAAAAAGCAGGACCTTTGCTGGCTGCACTCAGGACTAATCACACGGTGTGGACTAATTACTGAGCAGAATCGTCAGCGAAGAAAACAGTTACTCACTGATCAGGTTGTGCAATGCAAATGCTACATTCAGCATGCAAATGTCGCAGCATTTATGGAAACGTTCAAGACTAGCGGGTTCTTCTTTGGTAAATAAGTCGTCATACGACACATAATGTAGACGTTCAGGTCTCGCACATCAGCGTGAAAGAACATTTTTTTAAGAAGTTGAAGAAGTTCTTATTTACCGTTCTGGCTCTCCAGTTCACTGTAGTTTGGCTTCTTGCTGGTGAAATACTTCTTCACCAGAAATGAACGTGGCATCTTGAGAGCTCGAACCCGTTACTGTCCTTCCCAGTGAATCCACTGCAGTCTGGACTGACTGCCAGCAAAGGGCTTTTCCAGCAACTCACTTCAGAACAGGTTCCAAGATGGGTAGAGGTTCAGCTTGGTGCAGGTTGGAGCAAAAAAAAAAACAGTGAAGAGGCGAGGTACTCCTGGAATATCCTGATTATCCAAGGGGAAAGGAGAGTTCTCTGGAATGTGTGATTGAAGTACACCCATTCGGCTCAGTGCAGCCCCTTCATATAGTGGGATGGGGTGAAAGGGGTTGGGTTAGCAAGGGGCTGGGCCGGAGAGAGGTTGGGCTTAGAGTGAGATTCGGGTGCAAAGGGGATGGGATAGAACTGGGCTGAACTGGATCAGATTGGATTAGAGTTTGCGGGACGGGAAAAGGGGTTGAACCATACAGGGATTGGGTTTGAAAGGGGTGGAAAAGGATTCGGGGTGGAAAATGGGTTTGGCTAGGAAATGTTTCGATGGGATTGGTTTGAGGTTAAAAAGTATCCAGATTATTAATAAAGTTCTACGCTGAATTGAATTGAATTGGCTTTGGCTGGGCAGGGTTTTTGAAAGGGTTGTGTGCGAAGGCTGAAACGGTTTGGGGAAAAAATAAATGCAGCAATGATTTAATATGTAAATAAACAAATGTTTCCTTATAAGCACAAGCTACTACTACAAATTAATAAGACAAAGTGGATGGTAAGGATGATGGTATAGTTTTTGATATTTTAGCTTGGTAAAAGATGAAACCTGAACAGTAAAACGGTCAAATGTTTCCTAAACAAATCAATACGTAAATACGAATGGATTTTGGGACTGGGTTCTTGAAAAAGGCTTGCTTGCTGCTTGGATTGCACACTGTAAAACAGGCTGCATTGCTGTCGTTAGTTGCTCTGGTTAAGTGCATGTGCTAAACATAAATGTAAACATTCTAACAAAAATCTATCTCTGTAATGAAGCCTGAACATAGAATGCGTATATTTAAAGGAAAATAATGTGTAAAGGGTTGGTTCTAATGGGAATATGAGAGAAATCGGTGGTAAAATGTGGTGGCTAAATCACATCCACCTGAGCTGCACTCGGGTGCCCCCAGTAAAACACTGCTTACAACACGTGTTCTACACTGATTAAGGTGAATCCCCTTAATGAGCGATCGTTAGCCTACTTAGGTTGCGTTCCATGCCACGCTAAGCTCATCAATTTGATTATAGGTTTGTTTTCTAAAGCTTTTACATTAAGCATAAGATTAAAAGTCGTATTTGATCAACTGGAAATCCAGCACGTTCTTAAGGAAGCCTTTAACAAAATTAGCAACTCAAGCGAATTAAGGTGATCGTGCTTCGGAGCAGCTTATTCCCTATGTATGTAGCGCCCTCTGTTGGACTTAAGTGTACATTGCCTTTAAATGTGATCTTCAAACAACACAAACGTGTCCGCGTGGGCAAAATAAGGCCGAGTTTTAAAGGATCTGTTCCAGTTTGAAGAGTGATCAGGTATGGGTCATCTAGTTATATTTGCGAATACCATACAGCCCTAGTAGGACAGGAACACCAGTTTATTTTGCAGTACAGGAGACAGGGGTTTGTTTTGCTGGACCACGTTGTATATGTTATTTATTCTTTCTTGGTTGTTTAGGAATGCATTTGTATCAGGATCAGAATTAATTTATTCACCAAATACGCACGGTGCATAGGAATTTGCCACCCAAACACACACCTACACACACAGAGGAGGTGTGTAGATGATATGTCCCACATGTAGTGAAGTTATTAGGTGTGCTATCTAACAATAGTTTAATTTTGTGCCCTATCCTGATCTGTACAGCACATGTTAAACGTCGACAAACAACACGCCACGTAGACAATATAATACAGCCACTAATGTTCTGTTAGTTAATAAAAGAAGTGCTTTTAGATTGGATCTAGGCCAGCGTGACCAATAAATCTGGCGTGTCATGTGTGCTAATAATCCCCACAATGCTCTATTCAGTTCTCCCTAAAGAGGCAGTTTTACGAGTGCAGGGATGATAACCTCCTGTGGTCTTTCTCCCTCTTTTCTAACAAAGAAGCATTGCTTTCAATTCATGTCTCCTTTGGCCTGAGCTGTATGAAAAGCAGTCCTGTTCACACCAGTTAAAGGGATGAAAATTAACCGAACAGTATTGCCTTGTGACCCTGAAAAGGCCGAGTCGAAGCTTTAGGCTAATTTGGATGCTCTGAAGTGCAGAACATGGCATTTATAACATTATTTAGATAAATAATGGGGGGAGAATAAAGTGACACTAGAATTAAAGTTGAAAGAATGAACCAAAGTTGCTCAGTCTAGACAGGTGCACGACTTCCAGAGCATTGAACCAGCCAATGTGCCCATCAGACAGGAATGTGGGGTGTTATGTTAATGAAACACTGATAGAGCGTCTTAGTAATTCAGTGGATGCAGACATTAACACCTGCTATCAGTCCTTTTTCAAATTAATCACTACAGACCCTGAGCAATCAAGCAACGAGTCAGGAATGTGCTGCTATTCATGTGGAGCAAATGGCTCAGTGTAATGCTTCACAAATGTTTACTTGTCTTTATTCTGCATTTAATAATCCTGTTTTTAGTCTCACAGAGCTATTAAAGAGTGGCTGGACTTGGATATAATATAAAATTAATATTACTTCTCCCCTACAAATAACTTTTGAAATGTCCCCTATTTTTTGAGCAGTATTTATGTTAGTCATTCATTATTATTCTTAAAAAAAAAGCAACACAAAGCATGGAGGAAGTCATATAAACCAAATAATGGCTATATATATATATATATATATATATATATATATGTGTGTGTGTGTGTGTGTGTGTGTGTGTGTGTGTGTGTGTGTGTGTGTGGTCGGAGGTGGCAGAGCAGAGCTGACCTGAAAAATGTGCTACTTTAATAGTTGGAGCCAAAACAACAGCATATGCACCTGCTGCCCCAGCAGTGTCAGGGGCACCATGTGGGCCCTGAAAGTCTGGACCTGGAACTTTTGAACCCAATATTGAACTGTTGAACATTTAAAGAAATAAGTCATTCTTGAATCCAAAAAACGAAATCTTATGGGGTTGTCAGTGGTCACTTAAATTCAGAATTCAGTATTTGATACAACAACAGGGAACGTTGGTACTGGAACCGGGACAGTTTTAATAATGGAACTTTTTGTATGGTAACATGATGGCACTGAAACTGGTACGTTCGATGAACTGGAGCATTAGCTACTGATAATACTAGTACTGGAACTTGTTTATTACTGTTATTTCTTGCTATTGGAACTTGAATTTATGGTACTAGAACTGTTTTTTAGTTGTTCTATACTTGTAGTTATAATTAGCTTATTTTTGACATACATTATGAGCCATTCTTTATTTTTATTAACTGTCATAATACATGATGACATAATCAGTTAATGACATAACACTGATCCCAAAATAAATGTGATCGTGCTTATAATTCCAAATATGTATATTAGCAGTGTTAAATAAATAATGTTCAATAATCATTTTCATTCTGCTCCAGATTGATTTGTAATGGAAGCCTGTCAGCAGATCATGAGGGTACTTGGGAATAGCAGACTGTCTGAACACTATAATTAAAACCGGTGTTCTGACGACGGAGGATGCACCCATGGGCTATTGTAATATATTCTGAAGAATTCACTGTCAACAGGAAAAACTCCATGCAGTTCCACATTATACAAATATTCTACATACTCAGAATAACTTTACAGTGACTGGAACCTTTGATACAGGAACTGGAACCTTTTTACAATGGAACTGAACCCTTTATTACAGGCACACTTGAACCTGTAAATTGAATCTTTGCTTGAGGAAAGTTTAGTAGTAGAATAAAAAACTTTGGTATTGGAACTTCTTGTGTTGTTGTTAATGGTTCTTATGGCACTGTTGGTGAAACCTGCAATAGTGAAGATAGAACTGTAGAACCTAATTAAACCAGTGGCAATGGAACAGAGATATTTAAAACTGTAACTACTTTCTTTGCTGCTCGAACTGGACCTTTGTTATTGTCCAGTGTTATCAAAAATGCTACCTGAAAAGTGTCGAAAAAAGTGGACCAGTTCTTCTGTGTCCTCTGTGTTGAGGAGTGAACCTTTAATGAGGGCTAAAGCTGGCATTAGGTTGTGGGATAACAGATGTTGCACTGTAACAACTATCCAACCCTAAACAGAGGGGACAGGTGATGTTCGCAGGGCTCAGGTTGTGTTTGGGGATGGCAGAATGTGTGAGGGGTGAGCTGTGGGCAGATGGCCTCTGGAGACGTGGATTTAACTATTCAAGTGCAGTTTTGGGAAGGCAGATGGGATGTTGGTTGGCCAAGAAGGAGGGGCAAACAAACAATTATGTATTACAAACAACTAGACTGGTATGTGTATAGTGGGCTGGGGGTTGTTTAATCATGTTTATGGTTTGGTGGTGGAGAGCATCTCACGTGTGGAAGAAGTCATGTTTATATTATAATATGGCTTTCTTTTGAGAAACGAAAAGCAGGAAAAGGCATGGTTTATGTTACTGAGGTTAAGGATACGGTTAGGGGTAGGTGTAGGTATAGCAATAATAGTGTAGGTATAGCATTGAGGTTTAGGAGTAGGGTTAGGTTATGGGCTGGTGTTAGGGTTAGGTTTGAGGGTTAGGGTTAAAGTAGGTTAGGTGTAGGTGTAGGCATATGGGGGGTGTAATTTTGAGGGCAAAATGTTAGTGCAAGTGGAATAATCTTGTTTAAAATTAGGGTACTGAGGTTAGGGGTTAGGTTTAGAAGTAGGGTTAGGTTAGGGTTAGGGCTAGGAGGGTTAGACAATTCTTTGTCAACAACTGAGTATTTGTAATGAGAAGCGTGCCCAAAGTGCCCTTGATCAAGGAGAGGAAAAATGGGTTAATAATTCTCTGGTGGACGTTCTATGCTAGTGTAGCCAGACTACAGTCAACTTCATTTGATTTATTTTCTCCCATGCAACCTTCGTGCCAAACTAACATGGAAATCTCCTATCCATTAATGGTACTGTTTCCATGCCTGCTACCAACGTCATATACAAAACATGCACAAGGAAGAAGCTTTGTGAGACTGTTTGATAGCTACAGTTGCTCTTTCAGGGCAGAATACAACTACACAAAAGTCATATAAACTGTGTTTATGATTGTGCTTTGTGAAGATGGGTTAAAGGTTGTCTGGTTAGAAGCCAGTCTCATATATCTATGGTTATATCCAAACAAAACATTGTGTAACAAGATCATACAGTGAAAGCGACAGCCACTTAGCCTTGTTTCCCTGGTACAGCTATGTCTGAGCGGATTATCCCTGTGTGTTGTGATGGCCAACTTGCTACCCTATTGTTACTGTTCAAAAGGTCCATTTGTCCGAGACACAGTGTGGCGCATTCAACACGCACTGACCAGCTGCCCAGATTTTTGTGTGTTGTGCCTTGTTTTCTTGTTTTCTCTCTCTATATCTGTCTATTGCTGTCTCTCTTTTCAGTAGTGTCCATATGGCCAAAATGATTAGCTGCTGTTTTTCAGTCATTGTACTGGTTATTTTGATGAACAATGGCATTATGTTTCTAGTTCTCTCGCTGTCTTTTCTGTCATTGTGTGATTGTGCCAGGCCGGACAGCTGCGGTTGAGGCTTGGGCTGGCATGCTGGCCTGTTTACCACCCACCCACCCACTGCTGTCCACTATATCTATCTCTACATTTCTTTATTAACCAGCTGCCACCCTGGTACTTAAAAACTACTTTTCATCTATTTCCTCTACCTTGTCCTTTCTGTTGAACTTTTGCTTCTTATCTTATCTACAGCTTATTTAGGTCAGGAATGGACTTTCTGCCCATCATTCCTGTGCACATTTTCTCTTCTTGCTCGCCTGCTTTGCCACTCTGGCTCCATCCTTAGCTCTAATTCATTTGTCCAGGGAATGATGGATAGCCTAGTCTTTTGTGGTCTCACCGCTGTAAACTAATAGCTCTTACTAAACGCAAACACATACGCAAAACGTAGCCTATATTGGAAATTTTCTGCAGTAGTGTTGCTAGGCACTGTGGTTATTTTTAGTCAAGGAATAAGCAGCTAATAATGGAATTGCACATTGAGCAAAGCTTAATCAAGATGTATGCAAATAACTGCTGAGCTTGCACAGTGAATGGCGCTGAAATATTTCATGTTTTTAAAGAGATTTGAATGTTTGCCCACATGTTTAACTACAGTTCCATTTTTGGACAGACTATCCAGCTGCACTGAGCCCATCTGTTTCAAAAGACAGAAGTCTGTCTCACACATCAGCAAGACAGTGGTTGCAAAAGTTGGTAAATATTTTGATTTCTGCAATAATTACTCCTAAAAATAACACTATAGGTACATAACAGATTATTGTAATTCGAATTATGTCTTTATTAAATACACGGTCTTAATCAACAACTGAACTGAAGCATCCAGCGTCCAGGCTGTAAAGCGTCCATACAGCGTCCACACTGCTTACATAAATTAGGGGATATTTATTTTTGAGATATCCCCTAATTTTGGTGAGCAGAATATAATATTTCAACCCTTTTAGACTTGAAATTCTTTCACAAAAAATGTGTCACTTCATTCTTACCCTTTGAACTTTTTATTTTATTTTAATATTTGTTGGAAATTTCTGCATGTCCATTACAATAGATAGCATGGTTATGAAATATTATATTGCTTTCATCAATGATAAATTGTCAAAATACCACTTATGTATTTTACTTATATACTCTAGTGTACCTAGGCTTGAAAATAGTAAGATAATGCTGTATTTCTTCATACACTGGGTTAAATATACAAAATATTGATTTCCTTTGTTTAACTATTTATGATGGGTAAACTATTTTTACTATACAGTTGGGAGCACATTGAATTACTTAGCACCTCCTTATTTCATGTGCTTATACTCACTTTCTCTCCTTCTCTCACACAAACACATTTATAGAAAACTACTGTCTTTATGGGGCAGGTGCAATGTATTTGCTCTTGTATATATGACGTGAACAGATATTTCGGAATAGAACAGGGAACTGACTAAGAAGCCTACAAAGGCTGTGAAATCCAGTTAATTGTACCACCAGTTAATAGGGCCAGCCGCTTATTCGGAACAAATCCTAAAGTACCGAAATAAATCCTATTATATACGTGTAAAGTTATTTGCTTATTTGGACCAAAATTCCGTTTAATCGGACCAAAGAACATGAGAAAAAAAAGCCACAAGTTGCCACCTAGCGAATCCAAAGCGGATCAGCAATTTATGGGAGGATTTTTGGGATCGCCGGGAGAATTCATGGATTTATCAAAGGTCAGGAAATCCAAAAAGTTGTGTTGAAGAGCAAAACCAGCGGGAGGTGAACACACCCACGACTTTCTTTATGTTTTATTTCTTTATGATTTTGTTTATGTGCAGTCCATCAAAAGAACACGTCAGATCACACTGGATAAGTTCTTCAAACGTTGACTGGAATTTAGTAAGAACTTGTACCTATACAGTACAAAGTACCTATACATTGTGTTGTAAATCGTTTCAAAAAACTTGTTTGCAAATGTATTTTTCAATGAACAAAGTTTGTAAGCAACAGCAGTTTGCTATACATGTAAATTGCACAATAAAGGTTTACATTTAATATGTTACATAGCACATCCCATCTTGTAACATAGGGCATGGTCGTTTAATCGTTTTTAATCGGTTATTAGGACCAAAACAAAAACGCGTCGTCTGGTTATCCAGATTTGACTGTATTTCATTTTTAATAATTTTATTATGTAATGTATAAAAAGGTGTACACATGTTTACAATAATGTTTTAAATAATGTACATATGTATAACATCCACTTACAAGTGTAGGTATTGACTCCGGCTTGTTAGCCAATTCTTCCTGTTAGCCTTTCGTACATGTTAGACCTGTCCAGTCTAAAGAGAGTCCTCACAAGCCTGACAGCTATTTTTCAAAATGTATTTGGCATTATAGGACTTAACATCAGATTGTATTTAATTACATTTTGATGGCTATCCACTGGAATCGGATAAAGTAAATGCCATGCATGAAAGATGCAAGACTTTTATATCATGACTGATCATGCTGAGTTTGAATTGTCAGATGGAGTATGCTTTGGATTAGGAAAACAGTTAAATCTAATTAAAATGATTAATGTCACTTTTGTGGCCACAGTAATAAGCAAGTGAAGGAACGATAAAACGAAAAAAAGATTTGATACGTAAATGTGATTTGTAAGGTAAAGGATTTGGCCACTGTTACCTGCATTCTGAATACCAGCCTCATTTCTACTTGCATCCATTCCCACAGGGGAAATAATACTTGTTCCCCCGAGGCACTAGCAGCCGATAAAGCAGCAGGTCAGAGTTTGTTCTGGCACTTCTGTCATCACAGCGGTTATGAAACGTTGGCACAAGAACTCACGTTTTCCACTGCGAAGGCTTACGTTAAATCTTTAAGTGCTGCTATTTTGAATTTTTCCTTTAGGAGCTACTGAAGGAATTGCCTGTTGTATCCATAAGGCAGGCACTGTACCGTATTGTAAACAATATATGGCTATAATTTTATGTATAGTTTGGGGTTCCATCTTGCTTACATAGCGTAGCGTGTAGACGTATACATCAGCCACATTTTAAACAATGTTAACGGCTTTCTAGAGCGCCCATGCTTAGCATGTGTTCGGCTGCAGGCATCATAAGTCAATACAGTCGAATGCATTAATAGGACCACCGGTTAATGGGACCAGCCGCTTATTCGGACCAAATCCTAAAGTACCGAAACAAATCCTTTTATATAAGTGTAATGCTATTCACTTATTTGGACCAACATTCTGCTTTATCTGCTTAAAGACCAAAGAACGTGAGAAAAAGAAGCCACAAGTTGCCACCTAGTGGATGCAAAGTGGATCAGCAATTTATGGGAGGTTTCCTGTGCTCTCCGGGAAAATTTATGCTTTTATCAAAGGTCAGGAAATCCGAAAAGTTGTGTTAACAAGAGCAAAACCAGCGGGAGGTGACCACGCCCACCACTTTCTTGATTTTGTTCAAGTGCAGTCCGTCAAGAGAAC
>JAUZSV010083903.1:0-14404 GCA_034780495.1 Parotocinclus cesarpintoi
ACACACACACACACACACACACACACACACACACACACACACACACACACACACACACACACACACACACAGCCTATGCCCAGGCACCCTGCCACTCCATGTGTTTCTCCCACTTGAGCAGATACTGCCACTGCTCTCAAATAAAGCCGTAACTATCCAACCTCTTCATTAGCATCGGCGAAACGGTGTGGTGGACTGATGTGAACGTGTTTATCTGTGTTTTGTAAAGGTAGGCTGGCTGGGGTCCGGGAGATAAGTAGATAGCCATGTTTTGACCTAAGGTGAACTGTTAGTGAAAATTGCACTCTGGAGGATTTAGTCTCTCTCTTTGTGTGTGTGTGTGTGTGTGTGTGTGTGTTTGTGTGTTGACACAGGGTCAGACTTTAGACAACTGAACTCTCCATACTGATGAGACCTTTAGATATTCTGTGGCACTTTCTATAACCAGAATGTTGCTAACCACAGGGTGCCGCCTGATTATTTCTGTCTTGCACATGAACACTCATCGTTTACTTCAGGGCAGGGCAGTAGTGATGAGCACGTCCAGTTGTCTGGTCATTTTGCATTTGAGGCTCAAACAGTCAGTGACACAGGTGAAATTTTTACATTTAACAGCTTATATTCCTTTTGGTTCAAACCAAGCAGGTGGTTAAATGAATGCAATACTGGAATACATTCAAACGCTGAAATTCTGAGCTTGTCTTATCCTGCCATTCAATGACTCAACGGAGTCGTTATCAGATTTTTACTTTGGATCCAGACAATTATCTCTCAAAAAGACATGATGTAAAGTTCAAGTTTAATATGAAATACTCACATTCTCATTCTTGATCTATACTACCTTCAAGTCTACACTAACAGGTTCGATGCGCGTTTTGCAGGAGCTGCGTCTAATCCCTGGGGTTGCCCACAAGTTTAAAAAACATGCAGGTGTGTAAGTCTCTAAGAATATGCAGACCTGGTAAGCGTGTTACATTATGTTTTGGTGCATTCGCAGACTGAGAAAACCGATTGAAATGGGAGTATGGGTACGTATGCTCTGAGAAATCAGGGTACAGAGAAAAGATTCCGGCTCTCTGTATTGGATATGCATCAGATTTATTAGCAGATTTTTATATGTAGATTGGAGACCACTTGAATATTGAGATAACTGTGGAAATCAGACTATTTCTATTACATGCATGCAAACGCACTCAGTGAAAGTAACATCAATGTGCTTTACAATGTGCCCTAATAAAATCAGTTTCAAAGAAAGAATTTTGTAATTAAATTTAAATGAGATATGGTTTGATTTATTTACTCACATTTTGGTAAATAAAAAAAACACCAGCCAACTGGGCAGTTTGATAGCTTACCAGCACGGTGACCTGCAATTAAGTCCTGCTAGTGGCACCGCCACCACACCCAAATCCCAAATGGCATCTTATTCACTATGATATGTATTTGTTGAACCTATGTAGTGCTCCACATACTGACATAATTTGAGAATCCCCCATAAAATGCTTGGCGTTCACCAGTAGGTATAAAACATGGACACATAAAGACACTTGCACAATACATGACATGTAATGATGTTTAGTTTTACAGACTGTAGTGCTATATAAAATCCTCTGAACATCTGTGCTTGTACTGAGAGATACAGCTCATATATCTCATATATTGGCCATGAGCAGCTCAAGAGAACGTGCTATGTCCTCGTAAATGCAGTTTAGCTCTGGGCCATACCCTAGTCCATGCCCTATGATATGTTCTGATGCCTCTATGCTAGAGACTGGTGTACACACACCATATCATTCACTGCACAGTGGTCTTCATCAAAGTGTTGGCTTACTCTGTCCTCCAAGACACATAAACGCTCAGGAGGAGGCTTGTTTATTATCCATGCTTCACGGATCGAACAAGTGTGTTTGACCAGAGCTTCAGCTAATACTACAGAGTTGCACAATTCAGGTAGCAGGGAGATGCCGGACTAATTCGGGTGGTTTACTGGATTGTGGAATTGACTTTATTGGCATTTTCCGAAGTGGATTTATGGTGCTCTATCAGCTGTCCAAACAAGACAGAGTGAGGCTCAGTGTTTAACTCTCTGGACTACTAATAGGAAGGCTTTGAGTTCGCATCCCAGCTGTGCCAACCTGCAACTCTTGAGTCCATGATTTGAGTACACAACCACCTTAATGCCTGCTCCATTTTGAACCCAAGCAAGACTGAGTGTAATAGAGCACTTGAGACCCACAAAGCCCTTGTACTCAAAAGATCGTTCCACACTTTCGTATCAGGGCAACTTAAGTCCCTCCTCATCGATCTTGATGCCATCTCAAATCCCGTAATCTTTTGATGTCGGCTAGCTCACCAGGCTTTCCAAATTGGACCTAGCTCTCAGTCATCTTTGCCGGAGCTGCATACGCTACGTCCAGCAGTCAATGATCGGAAAATGATGGCGCTCAAAAGGCCCCTTAAGCCACGCTCATACTCCACACCTGAGGAATTACAGGGTTTACGATGTTATTAATGTTCCCTCTTTGCACCGTTAACACTTTTAAAGGGTGCTTTCCAGTGATGCATTCAATTCACACATGTGCCGTGAAAAGTTACTCACGTTGTGAAATAAAAGCTCCCATATTCTACTGACCAACTCTAGGCTTATTTTGGAGTTAGTTATCCATATATTGATGTTATGTGTAGAAGTCATGGTGATGGTTAATGCCCCTGACCATTGACCAGAAGGTCCAGTGTTCAAGACCCAGCACTGCCAAGTTGCCATTTTTAGGCAAAGCTTTTGACTCTTCATTGCTTGGATAGTATCATGCAAAACTGAATTGGTTGTACACTATAGAGACAAAAGTTTGTGGACAGTCAAAAATTACATAAAAAAGATTGGATGTTAGTATGGAGTTTGTCCCTACCTTTGCTCCTTTAACAACCTTTGATTTTTTAAAAAGGCTTTTAACTGGTTTTTGGTATCCCTATGAGTGTCAAAACTGTGAAAATTCTATGCAATTCTGATTTTGTGCAAGCCAACCATGGTCTTATTCAAAGTTAGCAAACCAATTTTTCAAGGACTTTGTTAAGGACAGTAGGGTAGAAAAGCTGAAAGTCTTTATGTAAGGTAAGGTAAGGTAAGGTAAGCTAAGGTCTTTATGTGTACTGGGAGTCACTTGGAATCAGTAAACCAGTTCTTCTGTCACTGTTTGCCTATGGAGAAATCAAAAATGTATGCTTTATATTAAAGTATAATTGTATAATAAGTGAGTGTTGATGAAAAGCTAAATAAATAGCTTGGTTGTCCATAATGGTTTGTCACTCTGCATAAAAGCATTCACTGAATGCAGTATGTAACTATACTGTAACTGGATGTTATGTAATTGCCTCGTTGGTGCCATGATCGCCATTTTTAACTAGAACTTGTGAGCTTCAGTTCCACATTTCATAATTTGCTGAAAAGCCGAATGTGTATCGGGAAGGGTCTTGTGTCTTTTCTTATCAGATCTGATGCTTTATAAGGCTGTGAACATGTCATTCTGACATAAAGCAAATCTTGCACCGATACATCCCACCATTTGCTTGAGTCAGCATATTGTGAGAATGGCACATTCTGTCTCACAGAGATTAGGGTAATTTTCATTAGGGGATATTTCATTTTGAATTATCCTCTACTTTTTGTAAGCATTATGGTATTTGATATCAGTAATACTTACTTATAACTCTTATCAGTATTGTATCTACCTTTGAATAATGGCATATGTGCATATCTAATCTCAGTGAGCCTTTTTTTGTTTATTTTTTTTTTTTGTTGCTGTACAGTTCATGAAGGGATCTATTTCTAACTCCGTACTTCCTTCCCAGCACATGTCAGGCAGAGGCCAAACTTTTTGGTGGACCAGCAGCATGTTAATTGGCTTCCATTTAAGTGACAAAGCCCTTCATGTTTTGCAGTTGTGCTTCCTGCCTGTGGTGCTGCCTGCTGACAGCTGTGTCTGCTAACCACAGGCTCTCCTGCAACGTACTTTAGAATTGGTTTCGGGGGTTAGTGATTTCAAACAGCCTCTAGTATGCTCAAGGGTAAGGTTTTATAAAGGTCTGTGAAACCTAATGTCCTGGTGGCCAGGTCATTAGGTTTTTCACTATGTTTTTAAACGAAACAAAAGTAACTGTAATAAAGATTTTTTATTCATGGTCAAACAATTGCATCATTTGGTTTATGGAAAGTTGTGTTTGTACTAGAGGGCAGCAATGATAAAGTATTATATTTACAGGAAAAAGTAGTATTAACACTGAAAAGGCTAAACTAGTGCATAGCAGGTCAAAGAGGTCACTTAGTACAGTAAATAAAAGTAAATGACTAAGCAATAAAATACATGTCTCCGTTGTTATAGCTCAGTAACGTGTATCAGCGCTGGTAAATCATTATCACGTAGTTTTATAGGTTTTAAATAGTTTTACAACACATATGAGAGACTTTTCACTTGGGAACCTACACCTCCCAGTTGGGACCGGTTGGAAATATAATGAATAAATGAGTGGCATCGGTGAGGCTAGATATCTGGTCACTGTGGATGAATGCAGTAGGCACGGGGGCCATGCGGCATATTGACTTTCACTAGATCTCACTTCAAGCGCAATGGAGTTTGTCAGTGAAATGTGATCAGGCTCATCAGCTGTCTCCTAGAGATGCTCCCTGCCACTGCTGCCGAGATGTCGCGGGACCCAGATAGCTTTTCACTGAGTCTCTATCTCGTTCCCCAAACGAACTGCCTTAGAAAATTAGGTAATTAATTATGCCAGGCACAAAGGACAGAACCTTTCCCAGAGTGAGGATGCAGGGAGTTGTGTTACTGAAAAGAAAACTGTGGGTCAGCCAAGGTTGTGATGACTGTAATAAAGGAAAAGACGGCTACTTTCTCTGTGCGTCGGTAAAAGAAAGTGGAAGTTCCCAATTTGATCCGCTAATCCTGGTCAAGGGTGGGGAAGAGGTCCAGAGTAGGGGTGTGCCATACCGTATCGTATTCTTTTAAACAACATAAAACATCTATATTGTGGTATTCTGACGTGTTTACGTAATGACGTAGTACGTTTACACGGAGTATGGTGTACGTCCATTACGTGACTCATAGGCAGAGCAACAGATATGGCAGGAGGTGGTTCTGCGGTGGAGGAGTTTGTCCAAAAAAGGGGAGCGACTTCTGGCACAAATTATCAGACGTACAACAAACTACAGTAATATGTAACAACAAAATGGGGAAACAAAATCAGTCTATCAGAGAGTCCTGTAACCTGTAACTGAACTTCCCATTGTAAGCCCTAGTTGGGTTTCAAACTCAGGACCTCAGTGGCCAGCAGCTAGCTCGTACTTTTGAACCAAAGGACCTGCCTCTTGGACCTGACTCACAGGACCTAATGTAAGGAGAGGCTGAGTGAGTCAGTGTGCTTTATACATCTCTACAGTGAGATAAGATTTTATCTGTTTAAAAGTACAAGAAAACTATTATGTGGTCAGTTTTGATATTAAATAAATCAATTTATGGGAAATTATTTGGTTATTATTATTTGGTGGTAGCGGTGGTGCAGTGAGGGCGTTTACATGCACTTAAGTAGTACCGAGAGTAGTCAGATTTCTGCAGTTATCAAAGTAAGTGATCATGAAAACTACATACTCTGATTTCTTAGATCGAATTAAGGTTTTGAAATCCAGGTAAAGAGAGCTGAGTTTCAAGTCAGTAATCAGATTGCTCAACATCATGTAGTTAGTTTAGTTTATTACGTTTACCGTTACTCACTTACTAATTCAATTGATTTCAGTTTTATTAGTTAATGAATCCCGGAAGCAGCTAGCAAAATCAAACATGGTTGCAAGAGATTTCACTACTTTTGGACTTATTTTTATTGACCTGGTGCTTGTTTCTCTCGAGGGATCTGGCAACCATGGAATTAAATGCAGCTTCCGTGAAATGGCTAACAAACACTTTTGAAGAGACTGAAAATTAGGTTTAAAGTCTACATCACATCCTTCTGTAATATCACTGGCTGGTTGCAAAGTAGAAATCAGATTATCGACTGAGTCATGTAAACCTGGAACTTTACCTTTATCTGATTACCCAAGTGCTTCTAAACTTATTTGATAAGATTTTCTGAAGTCATCAGATTATTGGGTGCGTTTACTGTTTAAAGTATTGAACTTTTAGCCCTAGCCCTGTTCCGACCACAGTTTGTCCCATGAACAAAACCCTTAACACTCATTTGAATGGATTGTGACATGTAACATTGTAGCAGTTGTAAGACTTTCTGGTTAAGGGCATCTGCTAAACTTTATAAATGTAAATATCGTTGTTAACCCACCCATCAAATGGCTTGTAGGTAATATAAATCCAGTTTGGAAAAAATCCCTCGTGTTTGTATTAAGCACTGTGCTAGACTGACACCAGGGCTGACCTCTCAAAGTATTCAGTGTCATTCCAATTGTTAACGTACGACAACGAGCGCCAACCAATGCCCTGACTCTCTGAATCAGCCCAGAGCCATGAATGAGCTCCTTTCTTCTACCGCCTGAACCCGGCTCATGAGAAACTACCAACGTGCCTGGGAATCTAGATCAAAGATTCAGACAGAGTTAAAGTGTGTTTTGATAAAGAAGAATATTGTGTAACACTGCTGGGATGTTATGATGCGAGTTGCAGTGTGCAGGCTTGTGTTGCGTCTACGAATACGAGATCGTCTGTTTTACACAGTCAGGCCATACAGAAACACCCAAACACACACCGTGGGAGCCAGGGGAAATGTGTTACCCTTTTTTTTTTCCTTGGATATGGACTCGTCTGTCCTTGCAAATCCTCCAGCCTGTGGGATTACGCACAAAACCGCTTTTTTCCCCGTCTCCTTTTCACTGCGCTGTGCGCTACAGACTCTGGAATGCTACTTTACCATGACCTTTCACCCACACACTGAATGCAGTGGCGTGGGGGAGGGTGTGTGTGTGTGTGTGCGTGCGTGTGATGAGGTAGAGAGAAGTGTGCATGGGGGAGGGTTATAAAAATCATGTGCTCAGGTGAAAGTACAGTTTGCGCCTGGCAGGAGCTAACAATGCCACCACAGAGTCTCATTCAGATGCATTTTATTTAAACAGAACACCCAGCTACTGTATGGTTATAAATTCAGTTGGATTTCGTTAAAAAAAGTCATTTAGCATTTGTGACACCAAACGCTTAAGGAATTCCACGTATATATGAGTCATTTTTAAACAGCACTTCATGTTTTACATCACTTTCCCAGCTAGTCAATGCCATCTCACATTATTTACGGCCTTAAAGTGATACAAGCCAGTTCAACAAGTTATACTCGTTTCGCATTTTAAATGGGAGCTGGTAACTATAACAAAGTGGTGAATTTTAACCTGGCAAGAATGGGAGAAAATAGTCCATCACTGTAGTACAAATAGCAGTTTATCTGTGCCTTAGCGTTTAACCGTTGCCCCTTTTCAGAAGGACTTATAATTAGGCTGAGTTGATACCAGTTTGATCAAGAATCCAAAAATGACAGCTTAGAAGAACAAGGATTTGAATTTGCAACCGCCCGAATAGTCAGGCTCAACCACCGAACCATCCCTGTCCTGTAATCTTGTTAACTTTTTGAAACTAAAAAATACTAAAGTGGAAAATTAATTCTGGGTTTAAAGATAAAAGACAAGACTGAGTGAGTTTAAACACTTAATGATCACGTAACTGCAGAGAATCGGATTTATTCAGTCATCACTGATCAGCGATCAACGAGTTTAAATGTCCTTAGTCATAAAGGGTAAATTTTGAGTTTACAAAACAATCTGATTTCTACTTTACAACCATATAGTAATCTCACAGAGTTATGTGACATAAACATAAAACATCATTAATTAAACATGACATTCTTCACTTTCGTGAGCCTACACTGTGTTAGAGTCTCCACAAAAGTTGTTTAAAATGTTTAATCCATTGCTGCCTTTAAATACAGGGTTCCTGAATGTTGCGAGAACAAAATCAATGGATAAAAGTGCAAAAAAACAAGTCTCTTAGAATAAGCAGAGTAAGAAAACCGATTGAAATTAGGGGAACAGGTTATGTGCATTGAGAAATCTGATTACTGAGTTAAAATCCAAATGTCGGATTCCATATTCCAATTTCCAGACCTTAATCCGATCTGGGAAATCTGTTGTATGCTGGGAGTATGCTGTAATCTGATTATGTTTGGATATTTTAGTGCATATATATGCACTCATGGTTTGCTATTTCCATGGGTACATGTACATACTAAAATATGTATCAAATAATATATTGCTCACAAAAGTTAAATATCCACAAAAAATGTTCTCCTATTTTTTTGTGAACAGTGTATCTTTACAGTTGGGTATTATGTGTACTATTGTAGGGTGTCACGGTGGCACACTGGTTAGTGCTGTCCAGAGACCTGGGTTATAGTCCTGACTGCCTTGTTGAAATGCTCCTCGAGTCTGCATGGGTTTCCTTCTGTTACTCCAGCTTTGTTTCACATCCCGAACACATGGGTTACGTTAAAGTCTCAGTTGAATATGCGTGCAATTGTAAAGGACTGGGACCCCGTTTATGGTTGCACCATAATGCCAGTTAAGCCCTGGCTCTACTCAATACTGAGTTGGATTAAGCAACAAAATGAATGAATAAAATAAACACAGTTCAGTCTTCTCCCCACAGCATTTTGATATTATTTGCTGTGTCTTTGTCTGTGCGTTATACATTGTGTGTGTGTGTGTGTGTTTGTGTGTGTGTGTGTGTGTGTTTGTGTGTGTCGTTGTTTTCAGGTCCATCCCATTGCCTTGTTCTTTCCTCCTCCCCCAACTTGCTCACTCTGATTTATGATGCCCCTCACTGGCTGAATCTGATGTATTTGATGATGAGCCTCACATTGACCTCTGCAGACTATTACCTCTGCTTTGTCTCAATTATAGGTACAGCTTGATTTGTCAAAAATCTCTATCTCCATCTTGTGCATTGCCTCAGCTCTCTGCTACTTGCTGCTTTGTTCTACTGGTATAATTAGCCCATAGCTTGTATACAGTCACCATACATTAGAACACTGACAACCTAGAGCACACATCCATAACGTACAATGCAACTGGGCAGTTGAAGGTGAAAAGCCTTGTTCAAGGAACCAGAATTTGAACTCACAATAATCCTATGACTGGGATACCCCTTTTCTGCAGAACCAGCCCCCAACTGCAAGTAGGTCCTGTAACTTAGTGACTTGGGGGGCTGTTTCAGGAAGAACTGGTGAGTTGGAACACTGGAAATTACTCCCTCTGTCGCCCACATGTTCTTTTCTGTGCACTGGCCCTGGGTCCATGTCAGACTCAAACTAGCCCCAACACTTACAACAGACCCTTCTCCCAATCTCTCAAGCATTAGACCCCAATCTTACAGGTTTAGGCCAAAGGAAAGCTGGTGCCCAGCCCTCAGCATAGGGTGCAAGCCAGGAACAACCCTAAATTGCCAATCCACCGTAGGACACATACACTTGCACACTCATGCACACTCACACACTAGGGGTACTGTTAGCCTAAAGCATGTCTTTGGATTATTGGAGGAAATTGGAGCACTCCAAGTAAACCAGCTGCACACAGAAAGTACCCAGACTGCTTCATCTGGGATCGAACTCAGGACCTTCTCGCTGCGAGGCCCCCGAGACAGAGCTACACACCGATCCACTGTCCTGTCCCATTTTTATTACCTTTATTTTGTCCCCCACATTCAGTTCAATTCAGTCCTGCCCAGTTCCCCTATTGACGTTCCACACCATGTGCCATCCTCTGTGCCAGAAGTCATAGGCCAGTGAGGGCCTCCATACAATTCATGGCCACTGGCTGCTTCTTTTAACCAGAGTCTGCATAGAGAGCAAGATTGAATGGAGGAATTTGCCTTTTCCTGCATAAAGAATTACGATGTGACTGCCTCTGTCAAACTCGTGCCCCCGCCAGCTATCAACAAATCTCTAATGGGAATCAGGTTTCTGACATGTGTTGCATTCGTTGGATTTTTGTAGTTTCTAACTGTGTGGAGACATTGTATCCTAATCAGCACAATGCACCAGGAAAAGCACTGCCATAACAGCCAAAATACATTTGTCCTATAGAAATAAACTGCTCACAAAATTAGGAACTTAATTAAGAACTGCTGGACAATCTGATCCTGTCCATGCTCCATCACTGTCAGTGTGTTTTGGCAGGTGACCATACACCCTACTAAACAATGTGGGGGCACTCTTGTCCAGTTTGACATGCTTCTGTTCACC
Source organism: Parotocinclus cesarpintoi (assembly GCA_034780495.1). NCBI lineage: Eukaryota > Metazoa > Chordata > Actinopteri > Siluriformes > Loricariidae > Parotocinclus > Parotocinclus cesarpintoi. The sequence continues at coordinate 10,291 of JAUZSV010083903.1, forward strand.
TCCATGAATATATCACTTACTACTCAATCACAGTAATCGAGTTTGCATCTGATTTCCATAATCAAACAACTTTCTTTGAATTTTTCATTTGCTTTTCTGATGATTATTTTCAACAATATTAAATGCTTTTGTTTTTAATTGCTTCATATTAATTTTGAAATATTCCCTAGTTATTCTGAGCAGTGTAATAATAAAAACTTTGGCAAGCGTCATAATTTAAATTTGCCCCTTAAACCTTGGCTGAATATTCTGGTTTTTAGCAGATGTTTATTAGGAGAAATTTACAATTAAATTAAGCAATAGATGTTAAAGAGTTTGCTCAAGGACATGTCATAAACAGTAACATCTTGCTGGTGAGATAAATTAATTCTTGATATTGAATTGGGTGTGCAATATTGACAAAAAATGATATCACAATATTTTAGTTGATAGCGAAAATACATGGCAACTTTCGAAAAAGTTTTGCTTTTGTAAATAGGATATTGATTGTTGCCTACTAATAGCTTCAATATAAATAACACTGAATAACATATTTTTTTTTTTCTTACGTACTTTGCATATTGACGGTTTTTGTGAAAGTGAAAGTGAAGCCACCTCCATGTGAGTGAGCAATTGAATGTAATGATGCAGACTCTGAGGCTAGTGGTGTCTGTATTTTGTCTACTATTTGTTCACTCTTTTTTTACTCCAGTCGTGCATTATTAGGTAGAACACTTTGGTTTGTTAATGCGCAATAGTCCAGTAAGGCATGTTTATGACCCACTCCATAATATCAGCGCGCACATCATTAAAACAGTAATTAAGATATTATTGAAGACGTTACATATGAAACACCACTAACTGACAAAATAAAAAGGCCCTGTTACTGGTCCAGATTTGCTCGGTCTGTAACAGAGATGCACTAATGGGACTGCTCTTAAAGGTCGTCCCTATGAGTCAGCTTACACCTCATTTATACTGTGGAAACGTGTTTGTGAGATGCGACGTGCAGAATGGCCTCTTAGTCATCATTTCAAGGCACTTAAGCTATGGTGAAGCAGGTTCAGCTTTGATCCACCCCCGCTTTAGCACTCAGAGACTCTTTGGAGCAGTTGTGGTTGTTGATTCAATCATGATTATGGTTCTGTCACAACGCCTGCGCTCAGACCACTCAAGATACCACTTTTAGGCTTAGTATGGACAAAATGTTTGCCCTTGTTTCTTTGTGCTCGGCTCACCTACCCCTTATAACCGTTCTTGTCTAGTATTCGGATGCACGGGCGCTTTTTTTAACCCAGCACAGCTCTTTTTTCGGGTTAGATCGATATCGAGTGGAAAAACAGCTGCCTGGGAACCAAGTGCTGCCTTTCACAAAGAGGCCATTGTTCAGTTACTCAAGGATCAGAGCTAAGCAATCCTTTTTATTGGTTTAAGCTATTGTACCCAAGCTCTCTTCATCCATCCCGATTAAGCTGGAAGAGCACAGCCTTCCGCGCTTTCTCAGTACATTGTCGGGGACGTCATTGTTGCTGGTGTGTCAGTCAGGGCTTGTCATTGAGACTAAATGGGAAGCGTCAGTGAATAGATAGGCAGAAACAGAAAAAGCCTACGCAGGACCTTGTTGCCATTAAAAGTTCATACATAAAAGTTCCTACAGTGCTGCTCTCGTACGTCTGTAGCGCAAGTTCTTAAATTATTAGCGCAGACTCGTGACCTTGTGTTGGGCCGTTCCGAAGCTAGCGCCTTCTCCAGACTGCAAAAGCTGTCAGATATATTTAGATAAAGTAATAAGCAGATGACAAATGTGGCCAAAGGGCAAGACGTTCTCTCAGGCTGCGAAGACTAATGATATATTTTATGGCCGAGTCTGGCTGCCACTTTGCAAGCTGCTTATGTCATCAGTTAGGCTCGTGTTTAAACTTTGAATGTGGATTGCTTCAAGTGCCTGTTCACATTCAATTAATAATACCATCGAGGACGATAGAGATCCATTTGAGAGAGTCAGATCAGTAGCACTACTGGTGTTGTGTTAATTCAACAAACCATTAGCTATTACAGTCCATCAGAGGCTGATTTTAATGGTGAAGGAACCAAGCCATTGGAAGGACAGAACCAGTTCAGGACCCATTGGTTTTATTGTGGGTGTGGGTGTGGCTGAACTGAGATCAGGTGCAAATTGCAAGACAGAGTTTCTGAAGCAAATCATAGTGGCTTTGCTAAATCTCTAGTATCCAAGATTAAAATTCCACTCCAAACATCAAAATGGCTTTCAGTGTAGACCAAAGGCAAACATATTTGGCGTGTATTAGTTGAGATAAGGGCTGAGTTGCTTTTGTAACAGAGGAAATATTTCATGGTTCTTAGAATCATGGTATTCAAGAACGCATGATAATCTTAAAACAGTCCCTAGAACAGTTTGATATGAAAGTGACTGCATGGAAAGAAGAGAAGGTTTATTCACAGGAGAATATTTCCTGTTACTAATAAGACATGACGTGTGATATTCATTGTTCTCAAGGCAGATTTTATTTCACAGCCACTTGCCCACAGTGAAAAGAATCACTTTGAGTATTAAGGATTCAATCAATAAAGTTCAGTAAAGTGTCTATACAAATCACAGATGAGCTGATAACATATAAAACCTTGGGGAGAGCTTGGTTGTGCTTATTCACAAGATCATCTTTCAGGTCGACCAAAATAGACTTGACTCTATCTGTAAAGGATGTCATTTCTTTCCAAAATCAACTTCTCGCTGCTTAAATTAGAATGGCCTAAAAGGACTTAACGAGCCAGAGAGAGGGAAGGCGAGAGAATAGAGTACTGATGGTAAATTGCTTCCTGCAGTACTTCTGTAATCACGGTGCTTTAATTACACGGGGTGTTTGGCTTGTGGTGATGCATGCGTTCCACTAATACTTAGTTGTGTTTTTTATTATCCTGACATTTCACTGCCTAAAGCATTTCCACAACCTGTGGTGACCCAAGATCTCACAGACTGTGAATCACTTCCTTCCCTGAAATGGCACCGTGGACTTTTTAAATATTTTTTGCCCCGAGGATGTTGTGGCTTTAAGAATTTTTTTTTAAACATTTTAGGACCGACTGCATCTGTGTAGTAGAATACGTACAATTGGATTTTTTACTTATATCAAAGTTCCTAAATCATAAAACCCCCCAAAATATTTTCTTTTTGTTCCGTTAGTGGTCAAAATGCTTTGATCGTTCATCCAGCATCTGCCTTGGCCAATTCAATCACTGAATCAGCAAGCCAAATGTGTTATTAAGAAAAAAGGGGTAATTATAGATACAAAAGAAATGTAGACTTTCATTGTATGTGATGCATTTATCAATCCTGTGGGTGGTTTGAATGCAGGCTGTTTGCACTCATTTGGTGTAAATTGCTATTTGGAGTGCTGCCACCAAACGGTAATTATAGTCCTTCTCGGTCGTGTTCTTCATGGAGCTTGCATCATTTCTCGTCTTACATCAGTCTTAAAGTCCTCTTGGTGTCTGCTACTAATATCAGAACATACTAATGAAAGAATATCTGAATTTAGTAAAGTGAATGACGTTTGTTTACAGTGGCCGTATCAGGAGGCTAAAGCAGAGTCTCTGAGATTCTTAAATCAGATTTATGCTTCCAAACAAGGCGTTGCAAGGCTGTTATGACAAGTCACTCTCTAAAAAAGAAACGTCAGATCTCTTTGTCTACCTCCACAGCGATTAGATAGTGATGAGTAAGGGTGTGGGCGGGTGCTTAAACCCTGCTGCTGGGATTAGATGAACTCATTCATGAAGCTGTCTTGTCTATGGCTGCATCCCAAACTACATAATATACTAAAATGAACATACTCTATACTATATAATTCATAATATACTATTATTAATCCCTAATTTTTGTGAGCAGTGTGTATTACTAATCATAAGCAGTGGTGTGATTACTGTTGTAATACAGTCGATTCCGGTTAATTGGACCACATCGGGACGCGATCGTTTTGGTCCTAATAACCGGCTGGCCCGATTACAGTAACATGCCCTATCTTACAAGAAGGGACGTCCTATGTAACATATTAAATGTTTATTAAACCTTTATTGTACGATTTACACGTATAGTGAACGTACAAACAAGAACTAC
>JAUZSV010084013.1:0-14402 GCA_034780495.1 Parotocinclus cesarpintoi
ATGTGCAAGTAGCGCGGAGAAGCTATGCCGGGGCACGTCTTAAATAGAGAGTGCAGCCGGGTGGCATCACTCCTAGCCGGGGTGCGTTTCATTTGGAACGGGCAGCCGGCTGGAGTGAAGCTATACAACACGAGACGGCCATTCCAGGACGCGTCTCATTTGAAACGGGCAGCCGGCTAGAGTGAGGCTTGAAGGGAGCATGAGCTCAAGCGTGCGAGGGGCGCGCAGCCGGCTGGAGTAAGGTTCGGCGCAGCGCCGAGTAAAGCCTCGGAGTGAAGGGGGAAACCTGAGTTTGTTCCTAGACAATAGATTCACCTCGGAGGTTCCCCTCCTACACGTCCTTTAGCTTTAAACACCCCCGTACGCTACCAACTAACTGTAGCAATCGGGCAAACGTCCAGTGTGTCAAGGCGTGTGCACGCCGGTGGTCGAAAGCAGCAGAAGTGCGAGTCCTGGCCACGAACGGTGCCAGAAGCTGCACTTAAGTAGCGGAAATGGCAGGTGTTCGTCATCAGGTCATAAATCATGCACAGGATATAAACCGCCTTACCAATCGCTTCTGTAACGGCGAGTACGGTGAAACGCACCGGGGCGTAAGGTGGGAATCCTAACATCCTGTGTTAAAAAAAACCTGAAAAGCCTGTGTACATAAGTATATTTTTAACTAAGCCTAAAATAGATGTCTGAATCTCAAACAAGGTTAGGCAGGTTATTTCATAGGGTAGCCATGAACAAGAATGCCCTTCCCACTGATTTGACATCTCTACGACTCTGGGAACTAAAGGAGTCCTGCATCTTACATTGTGGCTGGAGCTTTTATTATTTAAACATAGAAGTGCTAATAAGTCAGACAAATAGGATTCTCAAAACACCAATAACAATAATTATACATTTAATAATACAACTCATGTTCATATCCCACTTAATCCAGTTTAAAGTGAGGAGCTGGGGCCAGGGCAAATGCACGCACACAGACACACACACACAGACACACACACACACACACACACACACACACACATTCACTCAAACTTGGACACCCTGGAGGAAACCGGAGTATCCTGACAAAAAAGCCCACGCAGACATAAGAGGAAAATGCATACTCCATACAGATGTCATACGGACAAGCTTTTAAACCTGTGCGGAGCTGTGAGGCAACAGTGCTAATGAAATGTAACTTTTAATACTTAATTTTGAGTTAAAATCTAAAAATTATATATAATTATTATATATAATTATTATTATAATTAAAGCTATTTGTATTATATTAAAACAATTTGTGTGCGTGTTTGGGTGTTAATTAAGTATACAATTAAGTGTATCATATTATCTTGTTGTAAGAGCATTTGTGTCATTAAAAAAAAGCCAAAGTATTCTTCTTATAGTTTCTTTCTTCTAGAGTTTCTTCTTTTGCTTTACTTTATAATTAAGCATTGAAGAAAACAAAATTAAAGGAGTTTTATTAACAGGAGGGAGGAGAAGGGTTTAGGTAGAGTAAGACTTAAGGCTAGCTGATCATACATTGTTTCAGCTTATCTTTTTCAGTTTTAGACAGTTATATGTGGAGTTTAAATGAAAACTTAATATTTATTCATTTTTGCTTGGGTCATTTTGTGAGAAAGAGCATTGACTTATGGTGACTTATGGCTTTGGCCCGCATTAATTTCCTAACTCTGTGTTTTTAATCTTACTGTTGGCAGAAGCATTGATAAATCAAAGATTCTGTCAAGGCTTTTATATTTTATGAAGATCTTGCAAAACAGACCAATCATGCTCAAACCAAACAGGAACTGTTTAGATTACAGAGAACTCATAACAAAACTATCATCAGATTTTTATTCCACAGGTGATGAAACCATGTCTTTATTGTATCCCCAGTGGTTCTTGCACAATGAAAGTCAGTTGGTGCATTTTTGTAACCATGTAATGGATTAGCAAACTGTCCAGGATATACCTCTGCATGAATTTTGGGTTAAGCTCCAGAACCTCCCCTCAAATCCCTGACCAGCATAAGTGAGCGTGAAGCAGAAAAAGCAGATTGTCTTTATCTTGCACAGAAAGTTTAAGTTGAAAGAAATGTGGAACAGGCCTATGGACCTTGGTTTGCATATGTGCTTAGACTACACACCCTTAACTAAAATTAAGTTTATTTATTTATAATTATTACCAGTGAGATTATAATACACCCATGTTACCCTTGTTCAACCTGTGTCAATGATAGCAGTTCAGGTAGCTTGGTGGTAAAAGCCAGCTGCTGAAAATGGCAGGGTGGGCAGGATGTTTTGATTTAAATAGTTTGTGTGAATTAACTGATTTTCCTTTGTTTGCAGTTTCTTGCTCCATTAAAGAGGTGGTATTTGAACCCTGTAACTTATAGTAGACTACACTCCTACACACCCCTCACTTCTCTTTTTCTGCCCCAAAAGCAGATAAAAATAAAATGCAAGAATTCCGTACATTACTTTGACTATTATGTCACTGCAGACCATGTGAACACCATATATTTCATGTTTTCATAAACATATATTCCTGTGTTTCAGGCTTGCAACACACAAAAAACTGGGCATTGTAGGACTATTAACAAGGTTTTAAAAAATTATGATTGTTTTAAACAGGCAATGCCATCAGCTTATTATCGTCATCGTCATGATTTGCTACAAAAGCAGTATGGGTCGTTCTGAGGCAAAGGTGCATAGTTCAGTCACATATTTCAGTTTCATTCTTTTCTGATTTGTCTTGTTTTACATTATCTTGTTGAAAAATGCATGGACATTCCTGGATACAGACCCATAGAATGAAAGGCTCTTGCTTTTGTAATTGACGCTAATACATTTACATTTATATTTACAGTATTTAGCAGACGCCCTTATCCAGAGCGACTTACAAAAGACATCAGTAACATAATTCATTCCTAATAATCAGGAATCTAAACAAGAATACACTTCAGAAAGTATAATACAAGTTTGTATTGTCCTTTTTATCACTACATTAGAATTTCAGTCAAAATAGCTTAGGTCACCTTTGGCTTCAAGGCATTAGAACCACTAATGAGACAAGTGCTAATGTGGCACTTTTCAGAACAGGCTTTTTTGCCCCCTTTCCATACAGGTCAGCTTTGTGTAAAGCATGCAAGGTCACTTGGTAGCCTCTCTGATCAATATCCTTCTTTTTCAGATATTCCATTTGGAGGGATGGCCCACTTTAGGCAAGGTGTTGGTTATAGGGCTGTCAAAATACAATTGTAATTCAAATATTTGTCTTACTTAATATGTAAAATGAAGATTTGATTTCAGATTCAACTTGCATGTTAAATTTACCAATGTTCAAGTGGACCAATGTTTAAATCAACACTATTTTAATGAAGTGTAAAAAAACATATTATGAACAGATAGCATAGGACTTTTTTAATGTCCTGGTGAGACAAAGGCATTTAGTGCTGTGTGAACAAGAGCATGTTTTCATTTAGCTGTATACAGTTTACTTGCGCACATGCAGCGGCAAAAACCTGCACTGACATGTAAATATGTATGCCTGAAAATGAAAGCTTCTTTAAACTTTAAAACTTTACTCAGACTTTAAAACTCAAAGCTTTAATTAAACATTTAATCCATGCTACTAGTCAGGGTCATGTGAGCAATGAAACAGCTACAGTAGTAAAATAGTAATAGTATAGAAATAGTAAATAGTAAATCCATGTTCAACTTAAGATGATAATGCTGAAACACTGAAATGCCTTCTTTTGTGGACGAAATAACATTGGAAAAATTGCAGGAAAGACGTAATATTTAGGAATAGGAATTAAGATTAAAAATGGTGTGCCCTCATATAAATAAATAGTAAAATAATTAGAACATTCAAATTCAACGGTCCTAGGTGGTGGTACGATACACTTTCTACTGCATAATATAGCTCTGAATGATACTATTAGGTATAGTTTTTGTATCCTTCTTCTAAATTGTTCACTTCCACAAATGTGTTCCAAGCCATCAAGAAATTAAGAATCATTTGCATTATTGTATACTGCTTATAATGATCCCTCAAGGAACAGACAGTTTTATTTTTGCTGTGGTAGCCTAGTGGATAAGATACTGGACTATGGACCAGAAGGTTCAGGGTTCAAACCCTACCTCTTCCAAGCTGCCACTGTTGGGTCCTTGAGCAAGGCCCTTAACCCACAATTGCTTGGACTTAAAGACTGTATCACTTGTAAGTCGCTCTGGATAGGAAGATCTGCTAAATGCTGTAAATGTAAATTTTAACCTAATCAAAGCTACTACAGAGTTAACCTGATTAAGTTTATAATGACTAATCGCATATTCAAATCAGCGTCTATTGGTTTCAGACTTTAGTTTTATTGTTTACACAAGGGTAGAGTTAAGCTCTTGCTTTAAGACTGGCAGGTTCAGAGTAAATACATCCTTTTTGAACGTAACAATTTACAGTTCTTACCATTGTTTAATACACTGATAGAAAGGCAGCTTTTTTTGGAAGCGGTCCCTTGTAGCTTGTATACACACTGCAGCCAGCAATTGTAAGGCAGATACCGGGCAGCACACTACTGCAATTATGGCATAAAGGTATTATGTGCTTAACTGTTAAAACACTTCCTGGCAAATAATTATTTTCTGATGTGGCATATCTGTATTAACGTGGAGACAACCATCTGCATTTAAATCCATCGACATTTAACAACTTATATTATTATTTTATGTAGAATAAAATCTCAGAAGAGTGTGTAAACGTAAAAGCACTGTCCTATAATAGTGGCTTCTATTTAACCTGTCTTCAGGGAGCACTCTTTATTGGTTATTTTACCTCATTTGTTTGGTTTTAACAATAACAGCAATGAAACTGTCTGAGTGCCACTATGCACAGTCTTATCCAAACAGCAATGTCATAGATATTTCTAGCAGGGTGGGTCAAGATTTTCCAGGCTTGGTTTTCCTATCAGGCCTTGCCTCTGTGCCTTGGCTTTGGTCACTGTAACAAGTATATAAATGTGTTGTCACTATGGAGATGTTCTTTAATTAGATCTCGAATGGTGTTTCTAGTGTAGCCACACATGTGCGGTGGAACCGGTGAGTGCCTGTACTTTTAAAAGGGTGGCACTTAGTAACATCACCCACAGTTTACTGCAGAAAGCTCTTTAATATGTTTTGGATATTGAGTATGACCATAAAGCTATTATAATGTTTATTTTATGGTGTGATACATTTGGTTGGTATTTACACCTGGAAGTTTTATACATGTTCAAGCTGTACCAACACAACATTCCTGGGCACTTGAGTGGAGAGACTGGGAAATTTACAACTACTTGAATTTATAGCATAAAACAGACCTAATGTTACTTCTTGATCATTTTGTTGGTGTGTCGTTGCAGTGTTTTAAGTACTACAAAGTTGCCCACAAATCTGCCCTCTTAAATTTCACAACAGTTTTTGGATTCCATCCATTGTTTAAATTAACATGTTTGGTTTCATGCTCGGTGTGCCAAGAAATGTGTATACTTTTTACACATATTTTTAAGTAGATCTATCTGATAAAGCCATTTAAAATTGATATACACATAGCTGCGTGAAGAAGTATGTTGGGTTTACAGCTAAAACACTGATTTTTTAGCAAAGAAAGTATTTTTTGCACCATATCAGTCTATATTGTAATTAGCACTGATACTGTAGAATGTGCAATTATGCAAACAGTATTCAATTAAAGACCATGTTACTGCATCTAGTTAAACCACGGCTTACAAGGATGGTGGTTGTTGCACCTTTTTGAAAAGTGTTAAAGCTAACCCCATAAAGACTAAACTAAACACACATTTTCTTCACCCTACAAGTTTTTTCAATTTTGCAAAACAGAGGGTGAGAACAAACTGAAGAGTGTGCCTACACTCTCTTAACTCTGCATCAAAGGGAGGAAAGAAAATAAGATCAGTTGCCTGCAAGTTACTGCAAGACATGTTTACTACTAAACATCAGAGTATAATTATCAAGACAGCTTCCCAGTTTGGACATTTGCAGCTGTCGAAAAGCATTTACTATGCAGCAAAAGGATGTGTTGTCTGCTTACTTGACTGAGGCAGCAGGTTTGTATTACTGACTTATTCTACAAGACCCTGCTAGACCTAATAAAAATCTGACAGGTCCAGATTAGTGTGTTAGGTCTAAGTATGAATAGTTGTTTTGTTTGTGCATGTTTTTAGGTACTATTTTTTTTACTTTCTATTAGGTCAGGAAGTTTGCATATCAACTTACACTGGAGTACAACATTAAAAGTCAGGGGATGAAAACAACATGGCAGGTTCAGATAGTTCTCAGGCTTTATAAATATACATTCTAACTTATCCATGAGAAGATTTAGATGCATATTTTGGGGTCTGGTATTTAGCTAATATTACTTTTTTCCCTTATTACAACTTACCCCAGACAGTGTTACAACTTACTCTGGCGATGGGGTAGGTTGTAACAATAGTTGCAATTCCTTGTGTTTGGCATTAATTAATGAATTTTGTGATCTAGTTGGAGAACTTGAAATCATTGCTACTGTATTTGCAGTAGACAAGAAGGAGCGCTTTGTTTTAATATTTTAGTGCTATATACGTACATGTCCCCCAACTGATATATTTTGATTACTAATACACAGTGACAGTGTAAAACTGGTGTAAATATTTAAAGGCAAAGTGAAAATCCGTTTTTGCTATGGAATAGTTTCCTAACAGCAAAAATGTCTATACAGTAGGCCCAGCCTCACCGACACATTCTATAGTGTCCCAATGAAATTTTTTCCAAGATGTTTATATTATTCATTCATCTTGGTAGAATTCAATATTTTAATATTATATTTCAAATCAAATGATCAAATATCTCTTTTAAACTTCAGACTGTTTGTTAATGAAACCCATACTCTCTCCAATAAAAAGCCTGCATGCAAAATCTTCTTTGTATTACCCAGCACAGAGATAATAGACACTTACTCACTGTTTTAGTAGGATTAAAGATTAATGCCCACTGGAGAAACGGATCATAATGTATCAGGCGCAGACACACAAGCTTCTACTTTGGTGAATGCACTGTTGATGGGTGCATTTTGCACGGAAGTTTTTGGAGATTGTATTTTTTGTTTGCTTTGCCTGGACACTTGGCCTCTCTTTATGATGACTGGTCAGTATCTCAAAAGAATGAAACATCATAACCAGCTAAAAATCATTAATCAAGAATCTGGAACATGACTGACTTCTCAAATTTCACCAAATTCTGCCAATGGAATTGTAATTATTGTAAATAAATTGTAAGTGTAAGTTTAATTTAGCATTAGCATGTAGCATAATTTAGCATTCATCTCATTCAGCTGCTAATTTTGCCAACCTTCCTAATAAAAGGTCTTTTGATATTCATGAGGTGAGATAAGGTATAAAACTAAAAGGCACACTAATGATTAAACTTGATGTAATTTATACGTCAGGGAGCAAAGACCTGTTCTGTCAGGTCTCATAATACAGTATTTAAATCTACTGTGTATATACTGTTTCTTAGCATGGCACGGTGGCTCGGTGGGTAGCACTGCTGTCTCACAGCTAGAAGGTCCTTGGCTAGATGCCCAGATTGGTCTGGGTCTGTTCTGTGTCGAGTCTGCATGTCCTATCCATGTCTGCATTGGTTTACTCTGGGTATTCCGGTTTCCTCTGAAAGTCCAAAGTTATGCGTGATAGGATAATTGGTGACTCTAAAGTCCCAAGTATATATGTGTGTGTGTGTGTGTGTGTGTGTGTGTGTAATGGATTGGTGCCCTGGCTAGGGCTGTTCCTGCTGTCCCATCAGTTGCACACTGGCTTTTCTGCAACCCTGTCTAGGATCAAGCAAGTAAGAGGGTGAATTAACTAATGAATATAACATTGATAATTTATGTTTTATAGTTTTATAGTAAGACAACATAAGCTAGCTTACACTCAGAAAAAAGAAGTCTTCTGAGTGCAAGATAAAAAACACATGCTTTTAAATCTAAGTTCTACAGACAGAGGCATCTAAATAAGAAAAAAGGAAGAAAAAACATTAGGAATGCATAAAATATGCTTAGTAATTTATACTCTTCTGCAAAGTATATAATTCATATAATCAAAATGTTATGTCTGTAAAGATATATACAAACTGGTTGTATTGTTACTCGGATACAGAGATCCATAAGGAGGTCACCAAATATAGGGTGACTTTTAAAGCTGGTTGCACTCCTTGTGGAATGCAAAGCCAAGTGGCCCACAAATCAATTGAAATTTTACAACAGTTTTTGGATTTTATCCATTGCTTAAATGTGTTTGCTTTTATGCTCTATGTCCCAAGAAATATGGCTGTAAATCCTGAGTCATCATTTTATTACCAGATTTGGCTTGTTAGAAGAAATAGTTGACAACAGATCATGTTTTTGAAGTTCTGTTAAATAGTTGCTGATGAGATGGTTTACTAAACTGTGCTACTCACAAAAACTAGGGGGTATTTTATTAGGGGATATTTATATCCCCTATTTTTGTGAGTTGTATATATACTGGGGTTAAAGGACATCAAGTATTATGTCAGTTCCTCTACACTTTTACTTTTACTGAAGTTTGGAAGCACACTTCTGAACATCCATGTATGCTTAAGAAAGGATTAAAGGAGATCAATGCACAAAATATAAGATACAATGATGTCATAGATGTGCAATAGTTATTTCCACAAAAGAAAAAAAATATGTGTATAAAACATTTTTGTATGACTTAATTTCTTCTGACCTGTCTTAATGCATTCTGCATTTACATTACTGTCCAAAAGTCTAAATAAACCAATAGATCAGATATTCCATAGTTTTTTTTATTGTATAATGATTATATATAATTATTTCTCAGTTTATTTATTAGGTTACAACAAGATAATACAGATAATCTTCGGTTTACGATGGGAATACAACCTTATTATGAGCTGAACTGAATACAAACTGAGGAGATTAATATATACTGTATATATCATAGTATATATTATGATATCATATCTATATATCATATCTAAACACGGCCACGACTTTTCCCCACTGCATTTCCCAGCACTCATCACCCATGGTCCTCCCTATGTCATGCACTGTCACACAGCAGGCAAGAAACCCCATTTTCAGAAGGGGAACAGGTTGAATAGGCTACAATATGCTAGTGTTGAAATCAAGAAGTGTGGAAAAGAGTATTATTTAGTAACATATGCAAGTTTGCAATTTCTGGTCATTATAGCATTGCTTAAGCAACAGTTCTAAGGGTGACTTTACACAGTACTGGATATTACAACACACATTTCAGCTTCCTTTCAAGTAAAACTCTAATTATTTTAACTTAAGTAAATGGCTGCTGCACTACAATGTACCTAAGCCTATAAACTTAGATAAACACATAACCTCTAAGACAGATGGTCACATGTGCATGTTAGTCAGTGGGGCAGTGGCGCCAGAACTGTGGTTTCTCCACTGTCTGACTTTTTAAAATATAGATTTCAGTGACTCATTCACTGTACAGCCAACATCATTTAATTGCTGGTAAATCGTCTGCCTTTTCTTAATACCGTTTTACGGTAATTACGTGTAAGTTCCACGTAACAGCAGTCTTATCATATCATGTCCCTGTGAAGTGTTTGGTAAGTGAAATAGTACACTAGAGAGGTGCATGCAGCATAAGCTGTAAAGACATTGTCTTGCAGAGGCTAGGGTGATACCAAACCATTTTCCCAAATGTCTCTTAATATATTCAATTTGACTGCCCCAATTCCCCAGACTATAGCATGGTGATAATAAGTTCTTTGCTCTGTAAATCTGCAGAACGTAAGAGAGTCTGACAAATTAGCTCAGTAGGGGCCTATGGCATGTATGATAGATACTGATTAGGATCATATGTTGTTTTGACCACTACCATACATTTTATAGCGTGAACACTTTAACAAATGTGTATGTCTTTATTAGAAGTTATAACCAATATGGTATTTCAGAGGCATATAGGAAGAACAAAAGTTTTTGATTCCCCATGTTTTTCAAGAACTCAAATATAAAAATGTGATTTCAATGTGAAACACACAAGAATTTTACATCACATAATCATCACATCACATGTACTTATGACACTTCCACCATAGATACTGACAGCTTCTCACTAAATATAATCAAAATGTACCTGCATCCACCAATAGTTAAGGCATGTGGACAAATGTCATAAAACCAGAATACTATTAAACCAGAATGTCACCCGCTGACTCTGAGGTTTGTGAAGAACACATAAAAAGCAGACAGTATAGAGCTGCATTTGGTTTGGAGAAAGAACTGTCAAAACATGTGGGACAATACGGAACAGATCACTCACTCACTTTCCATAAGGGGGGCATAGCTGGCAGCCCAGTGCACATAGAGGGAACCAAGCCTACCCTAGAGAGGGCACCATCTATAACTCAAATAACCACTTGTTAAAACAGGCGTATGCAAGGATGCCTCTCCAGTCAGATAAGGTCAGGCAACTGAGCCTATAATTTTACTATAAAACTTAGACTATACATTTTTCCAATGAGTGTCATTTCTGCTGCGTCATTCAAATAGTAGCTTCAGAATTTGGAATAAACAACATGAAAGCATGAATCCATCCTGCTTTGTTCACCTGGTTGAATCTGCTTTATCAAGAAATAAAGCAGTTAAAGAGCAGAAGTCTGTCATTCAAGCAAAAGCTCACTACTTTACAGGTCATGTGCTCGCTTGCTTGTCAGTTCATTTTTTGACTAGATACTGTTTTAACTTTGTTGATGTGCTTAGATACAACTTTTTACTAAATTACTAAGATAAGTTACTCATCTTTGTTTGCATGACTTTCAGTTACTGATTTGAAATAAGCTATTCATGATGTTTGTAGCTGCACTATTGTAAGTAGTACCACTTTTGTTTGCCCTTCCATCTGCACATTCCCTAACACTTTTGTTTGCCCTTCCATCTGCACATACTCTAACACCGATAACTATATAAACATGTTCACATTCACATTGCATCTCTGTTTCATCTGGTTGATCTTTCATGTTGTTTGCAACACTGTCTAATAATGCATTTTCGCTTCTATCTAAGTAGTATCACATCCATCATACCATACTCTTAAACAGCTTTTAAAATACTCTTTATATCTGCAGTAGAGTAGCATAAAAAGACTATACATCTGTGGTAATATCTATTCGTGTCCATTTCAGTTAACATCCTGTTTTACACAAAATAACATACCTGTATTACACTACATGTGTAGTTCACTATTGCAAGTTTAAACTACATCAGGGGAGCCTATTACGACTCATGGTCTCATAGCCATATGACTCTTATACAGACTTGTAAATTTGCTACAGGAATCTAAAACAAAAATAATGAAGTACTATAAACAATGTTGTGTTACTTTCTGTGTATGCTTTCCTTTGTGTCCTTTATTGCCAACTGCTTCTCAGTTTCACTACTGAAGACCAGATTTATCCTGTTTTTCTTCTTGGCATAGAGCTACATCCTCTCCTATCATTCCAAGGATTTGTATTATTTGTAAAAACACCAAATGACATATTGCAAATAAGGCCAGATTGCCTCCTTTCACATTACCATGCTTCTCTCTTTCTGTTAGTCTGTCTCACTATCTCCCTTTTCTTATACTCCTCCACAAAACAGTTCCTTGTATGCAGGGAGCATGAGATAGAAGAGAAAATGCATGTTTTTCAGTTGCCAAATACCCTTATGACCTAACAGTTTGGCCATCTGCATTACAATTACAAGCTTCAAAGAAATATCTCTTTTTAACTTGGGTTTAGAAGGTAAACTGCGTATCTAGTTTGCAATCGTATATTCCAGATGTTAAAGCTCTGGGTAAGAGCAACATCAGTGGGTTCACATAATGTTCTTACATAGCATCTGTGTAATTACTTTCACTTTCTTGAGAGTGTGCTCTTCCATGATATAACTATAATGACACAACTGGTCAGTGTACCTGCCTGGAAAACTAATTAGCCTGTATTATTGAGAGATACATTCAGCAATGCTCTTTTTTCTCTGCCAATTTCTAGGATGCATTATAGCATGTAATTAACTCTGTGTGAAATGGGGCAGCACGGTGGCTCGGTGAGTAGCACTGCTGCCTCACAATAAGAAGTTCCCAGGTTCAATCCCAGGGTGGAGAGACCTGGGTCTTTTCTGTGTGGAGTCTGCATGTCCTCCCCGTGTCTGTGTCGGTTTACTCCAGGCACTCCGGTTTCCTCCCACAGTCCAAAGACATGCTTTTTAGGTTAATTGATTACTCTAAAATTGGCATTGACTTGTGTATATATATGTGAATTCCAAATCCAATTATCTATTGATAGAAAGAGAAACAGGATCATCTTGCTAATCATAACAAAAAACCCAGTGAGTTCAATATAAAGGCTAATATTAGTTTCACATGTATTTCATTTACTGTATATTTACATAGAATAATAGATTTGTTAAGGTTGATGGGTAGAGTGTTGGTTCGAAGAAATGAACCAGTTGCAGTATGAGTTCATATCTCATCTCTGTGTCAATGTTGCATTTGGTCTCCCAGCACCACAAAATTAAATTTGGTTGCATTTGAAAAAGTGAGCAATTGTAATATGCACAGACTAGGGGTGCCCCCATATTACAGTTGTTCAGTTTAACCTAAGAAGACTGCACAGTCAACACCACCCTTTTAATTTAATGTTGGTTGTTGTATTTTTGGTTGGTGGCTTGGTTTAATGAGTAAAATGTATTAAAATATCTTTTTTTGCACAATTAAGTTTTAAGTGACATTTGTGAATGCTACTCTGTATTGCCATACAAAGGTTTGCAAAAGTAATCTCTTGCCCATGTTTGTTCTATCAGCTATTGAATGATGGCTCTTCATGCAGTGCTGTCTGAGGGATCAAAGATAACGGGTGTTTAGTTAAGTCCTGCACTTTTGGCCTCTATGCACTGAAATTTTTCCTAATTTCCTGAATTTTTTAATGATATTATGCACTGCCAATCCCTTCCAATCTTTTTGAGGCACATTGTTAATAAACATTTTTAAACAATAACTTTCTCTCGCATTTGTTGACAAACTGGAGATCCTCTGCTTATCTTTGCTCAACAGAGACTCAACCTTTCCTGGATGCTGCTTTTTTACCAAATCGAGGTTACAATCACCTGGTGACATCACCTGTTTAAAATCACATAATTATTTACTGTCATATTTTAAATTAACTACTAGCTCTAAATTGCCCTGTCAGAACTTTATTGGAATGTGCTGCATTCCTGAATTGCAGGAATGTTCATTACATTAACAAATGAAATTAGGTTGACCAGGCAAAACATAAAATATCTCAGATTCATACTGTCTGCAATTAAATAAATGTAAGCACACAGTGTTTCTATATGCATTTTTCAAACTGTTCCATTTTTTATGATTTGGGATTATTGAAATGTTGGATCCCTGTACAAGTTAATTTACTGACCAACACTCTCCTTCTAATGGAATTAATTTGATATGTTGTACTATTTTACATTATACGTTTTGTCTACTCCAAGCTCCTGTTAAAATTTCCAGTTATAGTGGATGTTTATGAAGGATACAGTCCACAAAATGTCCATCCATGTTTTTAGTAACCAGACCTGTTTTTTTTAAATAATTATAGCATTCCGCTTCAAAATTGTAATGCTAAGTATTTCCAAGTGTTTTTTAAACAAAATAGAAAAACATAATTAGTTATCTTTGTTATATCCAACCATTGCACAAATACATTCTTGGGGAAATGATGCAAGAGATCAGTCATTAGAAATTCCATATTTGGGTGATGGTTTATATGAGTTTATTTCTCATCTTGGTGTGGATCACAGAAATGCAAATAATCTATGCTACTAGGGTCTTGCTACCAGATGTGCCATTTTCAACAATATACTTTGGCAGCACCATAGACTCATCTTGAGAAAACATCCATGCAAAAATATTTGATTAATATGATCATATCAGCCTTTACCATTTGTTACGTGTGCACAGGCCTGTGCACAGATCAGGTTCCAGGAAAAAGGCAGCCCCAACCCCCACTATACCCCGACCAAAAACCCTTCCCGTTTCTCCCTCTTTGATGAAACCACACTACTATGCATAATCATGCATGCATTCATTTAATAACGGGCTTGTTTAGAAAACATTGAACATTCCCTGAAATGTGCTATTCATTACAAATAGTCCCTTTTAACATGTTTGTAAGCAGTTTTTGTTAAGGTTTCAAACTTTTTTTTTCCCCTCACTGTGCTGCCTCGCTGATTGCTGTTACAGAGCAATCCGTGAGGCAGCTTATAACCAGTGTCTGGTTAACGACCTGATGATGAACACCTGTGTCTCCCTCTACTTAAGTGGGAGT